>JAZGTJ010002549.1:0-25531 GCA_036877575.1 Botia almorhae
GAGGGCACCGATGTTGCAACAATGCAGAGTCTTCCTACCATTACCTTAACCAGGCGTGGGTAGACAGAAGCCTTGCCCTCCCACCAGATCAGTGGGTCTTCAGGTCTTTGGATGTGGGGCTTCTCAAGATAGGACCTTTAAAGCATGCGCCCCCTTTCCTTCTTTCACATAATAGTACGATCCTAGTGGGTCCTCCCATGTGATTAGCCGCATGGTGTTCCCAAATGAAGCCCCGCCCCTACTTATGGCAGAAGATTCGGCTCTCCCCGACGGGAGTCGGCTCTTCTCGTTCGCTACAAAGAATCGGCTCTTAGAGCCGGCTCGTTCGCGAACGACACATCACTAGTTTTGATTTGAGCTTCGTGAGATGACGCATATTACACCTAGAAACATTCTGTTGCTGTTCTCAGATGATCAGGGACTATTTTGTTTCCATCCAAAGGAAGGCTCTGATTTTACTTCATGAAAGTTACCTTGATACTTATTTTTTGGTTTTAATGTTTGTATTGTGTGGTAACTATTTCATAAAAGCAATAAGGTACCAATGCTAGTGCTTTATCATGAATAAGTCACGCCTGAAGGGTGACTCAGCTTTATGTCGTGCCTACCAACACCCTTCAGCTGTGACTTATTCAGGATATAGCACACCCTCTCGCACCTTATTGCTTACATAACACACACACTCTTGCTTTTACACTTCTCTGTCCAGCGTTTCAACATGCGTGAATGTGTTTTTCTTACATGACTTTGTGGTTTAATCAGTGACATTCTGTGTTTGAAGGACACAAGCAGACCACCAGAGACCTCCTTTAGCCTCTCGCAATCTTTAATTGAAACCTTTTAGAAGTTCTTGGCACAAAAGCCCTGATGTGGTCTTTGTTGCAATTGGATTGACCATAAAGGGCATCCAGCTGATTAAACAGGATTAATGAGGAACGTATTGCCTTGATATTATATGTACTGTGACACATCCATCCACACAGGAATTAACATAGATTAACCTGTGTTGGATTGAGATATAGTAGAACAACCAAATAATGAGTAACAGGAAAAAGCCATTTTCCTGTTAAAAAACTCCACGGAATTAGTTCTACTCAATTAAGTCTTTGAACTGAAATCAGAAACATGAGCGATGCACTCAAGACCTCCACCCCGAAGGCTCTTTTGTAAGAAGGGTAGAATTATCAGGAAGTTGACATTCTCCAGTGTGGTGACCACTATAAATGCAATTTTTGTTCTGTGGGTCATGCAAGGTGATTTGCAACGTAACGTCATTTTTTTACATATATGGCAATACATTAACAGCTTCTTTAACTTACTGAAATATACTGAAACCTGCAATGCACATTATGACTGTAGCAAACAATGCATAAAATCTTGCACCTTTATAAAATATTATAAATGTAACTGAGTGAAATATATATAAATGAGCTCTTACCAGCAATATTTGAGGATGAAAAACATCTCGATTCTGCTAGCCCTTTAAATTCCAAATCTGTTGAATTGACATGTATATGGTTTTGTAAGAACCATATACATGTTTTGTAAGAACCATATACATTTTGTAAGAACCATATACATTTTGTATGTATATGGTTTCTGTTTCTTCACAATATATGACTATTTATGTTAATTTGGTCCTTTCATCCAAATCTAATACATCTAATATATCTAATGTAATGCATATGTGATGTATTTTTGTGATTGACAGGTGAATCTGCATGGAGTGGCAGTAAATGATGTGCCAGGATCTTTATGGTGGGGCGGGGCAGCTGGTGTTGTGAATCAGGCCGCCATGGTGAAAGGGTACGGCTTCTTCACAACACCAGGGTCTCATCTCACCACACACAACACCACATACAAGAAAAGAATAGAAGAATACAGCTTTTCCACCAATCACAGACATACGTATATCAAATTGAACCTGTGCCCATGACTTAAGATGACATCACAAGAGGATGTGGAGAAGAGCGGTCTGATCTATTATATGTTATATGACTGTGTATTTCATAGTAGTTTAATAAACACAATTAGTTTAATAAACAGTTCAACAAACAAAAAGTATGCAAGAACGTTTATATGGGCAGGTAAGTACTGTGAATTTAGTATGAATAACATCAACTTGACATTATTGTGAGGCTGGAATTTAATTATATTTGGTTAATATTCAATGTCAATTCAGATTTTGTGTCATATGTTTGAGGCATTTATTATGTAGTTTAACAAAAATAAACTTATAATAATAATTTAATAATGAAATGACTGTGTGTAATTATTTTCTAATTGTGGACACTAGAAAATAAGAAAATATCTTATAGTCCTACAATGTAATAGTTATACATATATATTAGCCCAAATAGAATTCTAATCAGTATTATCCATAATTTCTAAAATATTATTTTGATTTTCCAACATTTACTTACATACACAAGTACATCTATAAGTGTTTTTTAATAGCTATACAGACATATTAGTAAATTCTAACTGGCTCCCTCTGTTGGAAACACACCATATCTCAACTTCTCTCTCCCAATAGGAGATAATTTCTTTTTGCAGATCTGTCAATTTTTTTCTCTTTATGTAGACTGATGCTTAGCTCTATGGGTGGGCTATGTTTTCTTGTATGACTCCTTGTTCACACACAATACACACACATGCACATCTACATACATATATTAAAAAAAACTTGCTTTGAAGTCTTTTAGTAACCATACAACACATTCCAACCATACAACACTTTCTGCTAAAATCCAATATGTCTGGTAACTCCGTGACATGGCTGACCTGCATGATGCCAGTGGTTTTCTCCTTCAGCTACTTGTTGTGACAGTTGCAGTTTAATGAATCAGATGGCAGGATTTTTCCTGGCAGCTGAGGCTTCTTACTCTAGTATAATATACACGGTTACGTTACTTAGACATTAAGTTATTGCATTTTTCTACAGAATGGGACAAAAATAATGCACCATTTTTTAAAATATACCTTAGTGAATATTGTAGATATTTATCAGGGTAGATTTATTTATGTGTGTTAAAATCAGTCCTTCAATAAAGCTGGGCACATTTTTACATTTTAGGAAAAAGATACAATAGTTGTCTTTTTCTCTCTCTCTCTCTCTCTCTCTCTCTCAATGTATGCCACTGTATACAGTGATACAGTGTATATTACTGCTACAGTACTATAGTATACAGCAATATACCATGTCCATGCATATCATGTTTATGATATATATCTAAAAAATATATCTAGGATATAAAATATTGAGAATTAAATATAAGCTAAGGGAGGACAGACTCTGAGGGACAAATATACTGTATATTTATACACCAAATATATTATTGTTTAACAAATTGTTATACCATGTTTTGATATGAAGGTGATTCTTCTTATGTTGTGATGTGAAGACAACTATAGATGGCAGTAGGCAAGACAAATCGCTCATCACTCAGGCAAACATTTATACAATAAGCAGGGCATTAGTGTAGTCTGGATTGCCTGGCCTGAATGGGGGGCATGAGCTAAGCTTGAGTTTTAACCTTGTTGTGTTTGTTTTTCTTATTTGTAAATAGTCAAAATAAGAAATTGATTACAGTACATACTGTATGTATGTCAGACATAAACCATGTCTGCCTTCACTGTTTTAAATCATGTTTAATCAAACTTGTATTGCTTTTTGACAATTTTTCAGCAGGACCTGGTGCTAGTTATATTTTATATTTTATGCAGGAAGACAGCATCACAATATACTAAGTATACAGTTTCAAAGTGCAATATTGTAAAGCCTAATATTTTACACTGGTGTTTATGCATAACTATTAAATACACATTTATATTTTTATTGTGCACATCTGTACATAACTCTCCCACTTACATCTTTATGTATATTCTTTACTTTTAATTCTATATATATTTAATTCTACGCTTCCTTAGTTATGTATATACTGCATGTAAGTATATGTATATACAGAGACTTAGAGTCTCTGGAAACCACGACAAATTGCATACAGCTTTTAGGAAACATTGCATCATATAACAATTTGAGCAATTATCCCATATATTGAATAATACCAGAATATGCATTTCACAGTTAGTAAAGTTTGAATGGTTGATCATATAGCCTAAGTACAGTATGAGGAAATGCTGACTTAAGTCTTTATAACCTGGCCAGTGCCATACCATTAGAAATAAACAAGCATAAAAATGATCAAACAATATTTTTATGGCTGGTTCTTAAAAACTCTCAAAAATGTAAACATGAGGTCTTGATCAATAATGAATATTTGGTTGTATCTTTGAATCCAACTATAACCTGTGATGTAATTATTGTTCTCTACTACTGTCATTGACTCCTGATTTCTCTCGCCAGCAGCATCTACTGTAATGTATGTGACCACCTTCCTGCAGTACATGAGAATGACCTTTGATTTCAAACAATTTTTGGTTAATGACAATAATGTTATATTGTTTGAAATGGAATAATAAAAATAAAGCATAAAAATACAAATGCAAATAATGTTGTCATTGAGCATCAAACCAAGCCCTCTAATTTCTTAGTCTTTTTACTCTTACAAGCTGGGTGGTAGATTTTCTCTTCAGATCGTTCTGACAATGGAGGAATCTATCAGGAGCAGTTGCCATTAATGCCCTGCAGCCATTTTACTTTGCAGCGCACCCTGAATTCTTTGGCCAGTATCCAAGAAAGAGGGTAATCATTAATTAGAATTTTTATTATATACATAAGCCCTTAATATAAATTTTATTATATGCATAAACAGAATTTCATTGAGGGTATTTAATTATATTGTGTGATAGTATTTGATTGTGGTAATATTTTAAATCTTCTTTAGCCCACAGAGCTGTGCAGGGTGCTTTCTGTAGTTTTTTAGGTTCAGCTTTTGTTTTGATTTCAGTGTTACAGGAAGTGAATTAAAATTCCTTTAGAAGACTAAATAGATATAATGAAAAATCTTCAGAAAGCTAGAGTGAGATCCCCAAACCAACAAACCTCACCTTTTTTGTAACGGACACAAAGGAAAGAACTAACTCTAATTACAGTTTACTAACCTCAGGTGAGATCATTCACGTCACAGCCTCTTTAAACCTTAAAGAAGAAACATAAAAAAATCACATCCACAGATTTTAATTTTTGCAAACGTATATGATTTTAAAGTAATAGTTCACTCAAAAATGTCATAATTTATCACCCTGTTCCAAACCTAAATTATAATTATCAATATTAATTATCAAGACTGTTGTTTTGTAATGTTTGTAAATGATGACAAAATTTCAAATTTGGGGTAAGTTAACCCCTTTGAAGCAATGCAATGCATCTGTATTAGGCTCTGTGTGAGTGCCAGTTTGTAGTGAAGGGTGAATGAAGAACTCACACCGATCTCTACATGGGAGTTTGGCCTCATTTCTTTGATTAAATTGCTAGAGTGGCCATCTATGTTGGAGCGTGAGCCATAGATCACTGTAATGGGGATGTCGCTGTGAATCAGGCCAATTCTCTGCAGCATAGGCCTCTTTGCTCAGCCATATGGAATGGTCATGTTTTTAAAGGATGTTTCACCACTTAAACTTTATAATGATGAAAAAACAATTTAGTAGACCATTATATGAGTAAATGTTTCAATATTCAGAGACGATTCTGTACAACATAATTTACAAGGTCAGTGCCAAAAGGAGACAGAGGAACAAAAGCATATAGAGAGACAGACAGTCAGTTAGACAGGCAGACAGAGAGATAGACATACAGATAGATAGATAGACAGCCAGCCAGAAATAACGAAAGGCATCTTGGGCTGTTTGGGCTTTGAACATGATGATGGTAGATATATTCTGTGACCGTATTGTCATTAAAAATAGCAGCAAATTTGTTTCTGAAGTCTGGTCTTAGAGTCTGCACAAGAGTGGGACCTACAAAGCAATGCAAACATGTGTATGAAAGAAACTGTAAAAATACACCATCCATCTATCCAAAAATGATGGATTAAACATACATTTTTAATTATATCATCAATTCTGCATTCACATCTCGGTGAGTAATGTCTGATTATCTCTATTTTGAAACTATCTAAAGCCAGGGGATTTCTGGGTATGAAGGTACATAACACTCCCAAACCACTGGGAACTTTGCACGCTGCGTAATGAGTTGATCAGATGGTGCTTCTCATTACTGGTACACAGACATAACTTAAGTCACAGAAATACCTTAAGTATAAGGGGTTAAATGGGCTCAGTATTGCCAGCAGAGCTTTGATCCACACAGGAATGGGTCTGTTTTAATCTCTGGAAAACCCCATAGTTCCACCAGAATCAAATGCTTAGATAACTGCCCACTTAGACAAGAAATTGTCACCTCACCCACATTTAAAATGAGCCACAACATTTTACTCTTTTGAACATCTTAATACAATACCTGTGTATAAATTACAATACCAGAGTTGTTGGAAAGACTAAATAAATTAAACATTGAATAAATTAAAAATGGAAAATGTGTACAATAGAGTTAGATATACAGCTCCTAGAAAGATTTTGTTTATCTGCTACTGTTTAAGTGACTCAAGTGAAAACAACAATATCTTTTAAAGAAGTGATGTGGCAATCTTTATACCTTCAGCTGCGCAGTACTCAAATTGTAATCCAACTTTAGAGTTGCTGAACTTAACATTTAAATTCGTAATCTAATTATGCACAATAACACCAATGCTAATTGCGTAAAAGCTAACCAATTAGATTTTAGCTTGCAATTTTGAAGAAGCTCTTGATATTTTTGCCTGCAATTCTAACTATCTGAACAACATCAGACAGTGAAACCTTTAAATCAGACAGATTTTGAGCCTTTGATTTAATCAAGGGTACAGTGATCTAGATAGATATTAGATAATTACTAGGGCTGCACATTTATATCTACAGTACACTGTTTTTTACTTTTCAGCTGCTACTTAAATTAGATGATTATAATAATCACTGTTATAATCAGAAATCACTGATTTCACTGTAATTCACCATTTCACTGTCTATTTAAACAAACCTCGCAGGGTATCTGATTGCATATGAGGCTGCTAGATTTCATCTTAGGTTATGACCCAGCAAAATCATGCGGTCCAGGCTCAGGTTCTCCCTCCACTCTTTTATGGACTTCACAAACTGAAGCTCAGCTTTCTGGGCATCCATGAAGTGATGTCTGCTGCTCTGGCTGAAGTCCAGTGGGTCAAGGGCATAAACAGGCCTCTGCTGAGAAACAGTCCGGGTTCAGGACTCAAAGACCCACCCTGCCCCCTGATTCATGCAGCAACACCAGAGGGGTTTTACTTTCCATGGGCCCCTTAAACACCCACAACGTGTTGTTGTCAGATATGTGGACAAACTGTTTGAAAAACTTGCTTTTGATGTGTAATAGCAATTAAAGATAAAGAGTAATGGTGGTTACTCACACTGTAGCATCTTCTGCCTCCATCAGTTTGCTTTGAGATGTTGGGCACCAGAGAGGGAAACCAGCTGGTTATCCACCATGACCTACAAGACAACCAACAGTGAGTGACACAGGGTTACAGTAACTGACAGGTGGCTGGGAAAAACAGAGAAGTGTAAAAGAGTTTGCAAAACTACAAACAAATGACCAAAACAATAACCAACCAAATCAAAACAGGACAAAGTTCTAAGCCCTTGACAACAAACACAAAAGCCACACTGGTTATGCATGGTCTTCTTTAAAAACTCAGTGAAATCAATATCAAATCAGTATACTGTAATGTTGTTGATACAGACAAAAACTACATATGGCAGATGTTAATCTAGCAGGATGAACATAATTCATGAGTCGGAGTTTGTTAAACACAGGTTACTTCTGGACACAGATTACCTAACTTTCTTGTCCAAGAAACAGAAAACATTGTAAATAAGACTATGAATACCAAGAAACACCAGTACACACTTTGCCAGTATAAAGTCAAGAGAATGTAAGAGAGCTGTCAAACAAACAGATAATTAGTAATTTTATATTAGATATTAGTTTTGTATAACTGTAAATATGTCCTTTAAAGTTTTATTACTAGAGGTATGTACATGTGGGAAGAGCTGACAGGTGCACATACTGTAGGTTATCTAAAGTATTACAAAGCACAAAGTCTTAATAACGTTAGGTTGTTTTGATCAACACTTATTGTAAACAAACAGATCACTACCTGCGTGCAGTTTACATCAGTTTACAACTCGTTAAAACAGTAACCATCAAACACAGTGATCATGCACATGTACATTCTTACTATAAGACTGTGTGGATTTTTTGACAAAACAGTGGTTACTTACAGGTGTCCGCTAACACTGCCTGCTCTGCCATGACATTAGAACAGTTTGCTGTTGGGCTTTAATTAATTCAATGTGCTGATTCATTTAGACTAATTGATTCGTAAATCAATTAAAATGATTCCAGTTAGACTGATTCGCGATTCAATTCACAATTCCAAGTTGACAGTTTCATGGAGTTCGGCCAAGATGGCTCAAGGTGCTACGCATTCGTACTCGAGGAAATCTCTGGATGCCGCGTTTAAAAGGAATGACGCAGTGAATACCTCTGGATCCCTCTACATGAAACTCCTAAACCGCCTTTCAAGAAATCAAAAATGATCTCAAATGTACACCTGTTGGAAGTTTTGGAGCGAGTTGAAAAAATGCAAGCAGAATTTCTGACTCGCATGCAATCCATCGAGATAACAGTAAAAGATAACAAGAATTCGTTAAACAGTGTGACTGAGGCGCTTAAATTTATGAACAATCAAGTAGAAGAGAGGTGAGCTTGTTGCAGAACAGGGTGGAATCGCTGAAAAAGGAGAACTGTGTGCTGCGTGACAAATGCGATGAAGTGGATGCTTACAAGAGAAGGTGGGATCTACGAGTGGCCAGTATTCAGGGGCAGCAAGGAGATGTCTGGAAAATTCGAATCAATCTGTTCGGAAATGTTTTTCCTGAGATTAGCAGATCAGCTCATCTACACACTTGATGTCGCCTATAGACTGGGTTCGCGCTCTAAGGGAGCTCGCTCAAGCCGCCTAATCATTGTGCAGTTTCTTTAACGCAACGTCCAAGATCAAATCAGTAGGGATGCCAGAATTGCCGCCGTCCTCAAAGAAAAAGAAGAAAGGAAAATCAGGATTTTCGAAATCAGGATTTTCGAAGACCTGGCGCAAAGCACCAAAGATGCCCGGAACTCTGGGTTAGCACAAACTGCACCGTGGCTTGTTTGTCTTTTTTTTTCCTTTGACAGGATGGATAGACTGTAGACTGTGTTGTATTCAAATAATTGGAATCTGGAACCAGAAAATTTAAAGGTATCCTTACTTATTTAGTGTTATCACGAGCTGGATCCTTAACTCAATTTTTACTTTCATTTTGGGACTCATGTAGGACATTTGTCACAAACTTGGAATATTTACTTCTGAATACATCCTTTGCTGTTTATAAGACTGCATGCTCGTTTGGAAGAAGATATTACATTTTAGTGACTAAAAGATGAACGAAAGAAAAGAAAACGAAAAATACTTCTACTCAAGCCCTTATACTCATTACGTTGCAGAGTTAGGTAAACTATAGCTTTTTTGTGTTATTCAAGTGATGTTTCTTCTGTTCTCATTGATATAGTGTTCTATACGTAGTTCTTAGGTATTATTCTCTTTTTTTCATTTTTATGTCTTTGTCTTTGTTTTCTTTAAATGCCAGGAGTTTGAAAAATAATGTCAAAAGGAAGGCTTTATTTTTATTTTCTAAGAGGCACAAAGTAGATTTTTGTTCTTTTCAGGAAAGTCATCTAAAGACACTAGATTACTAAAGACACTAGACTACATCCAAAGACACTAGATTTTGGAGGTCACAGGGGGGCAATGAAATATGGCTGTCACACAGGTCAGAATATTTAAGTGGAAGTAGGGATTATGAAGTATAATTTTAATGGTAGTATTCTGGAAACCAGTATTGATCCTTCAGGTCATTTCCTGCTAATGTTAGTTGTTGTCAATCAATTTATAGTGATCATTGTCAACTTCTATGGATACAATTCTGTTGCAGAAAACTGTACGTTCTTTAACATTCTAGATCAAAAACTGTCTCTGCATTAGAGAAATATCCTACCGCCTTTCTGATTTTAGGTGGTGATTTTAACATAGTAATGAATAACATGATAGATCCACACCCTCCGAGGAAAGCAGCTTCTTCAAATTCAAATTTTATTGCGTTCATGGATGAATTTGACTCTATTAGTCAAAACAAAGTTATTTCATTAGAAGATAAAGAAGCTTGTGATAGCAACATATCTCAATCAGAAATTCTACAGGCAATTAAGAGCTTAAAAAATAATAAAAGTCTGGAAGCACTGGCACCAACTGGAAGCACTTCCACCAACCATGACACAAGGAGTCATTACTCTGATACCCAAACCCAATAAAGATAAAGAATGTCTAGCAAATTGGAGGCCAATTACCCTATTAAATAACAATTATAAAATTTTAGTTTTAGCACAGAGAATGAAAGATGTCCTTAGCATTATTAATGACAAATCACAATCAGGTTTTATGCAAAAACGTCACATTACGAATAATATAAGATTAGTCTTAGATCTGTTTAATTACGAGGATTTCGTCCCTAGTGACAGTTTCATGTTTTTTTAGACTTCTACAAAGCCTTTGATTCGCTTGAGCCTACGTTCATATTTCAAGCTCTTCCCAAATTTGGGTTTGGAGATAACTTTTGTAGAGCCATCAAAACACTATATAAAAATAATAATAGTGCTATTAACCCTCTGGGGTCGACAAATGCGGTGGTGCGTTTTGAGGCATGTTTTCACTATAACGTGTAAAAGAACGTAAAATGCTCCAAAAAAAAACCAATACATCATTCGAATCTGTAAAGGGTCTATTTTCATTTGTATACACTCATAATAACAATAAAACCCTGTGCTTTTATAAAAAGAAGAAAACAGACAGACCATGCATAAACGTTACTTTCTCAAAAACAGAATCATGTACATACATGCAGCTCAAATATTATTGTAGCCCAGTTTGTGCTGAATACAGTGTTATAGCCATTTATATGTTTATAAGCACCTGAAAAAAGCACAAATGTCAGAGCATGACAAAACTTCTCCAGGGCTCCAAAACACCCTCAGACTCCAGAGGGTTAAATTAAAATTTGGAACCTTACCAAGAATTAGTTTGTCAGGTGGAGTAAGACAATTCAGTCTTATATCTCCATATTTATTCATGTCAATTAAACGCTGTGAAATTCCCACTATATGCAACAAGTTACATACACAAGTTACATACACAAAATCAAATTACATACTTAGGTATTGTCATTAACAAAGACAAAAAATAAAATGCAAACTAAATTTTGACCCTTTAATAGTGAAAATACAAAGGAAACTCAATATGTGGCTGCAGAGAAACTTACCTATAAGAGGAGGAAGAAAGGGAGGAAGAAATCCCACTTCCCTTTGGAATATTATCCCCAATTATATTTTCTCTAAAGTTGGTGGCCTGAATTTTCTTTTACTCTGTAATTATAACATCATGTCTCAAAAATTCCTATCAAAATTTCTAATTTCCATAAGCAGATGCTCTTGGCCTGGGCTCTTGGCCTGGTCCATATGCAAACACAACTTCTCTTCGCACAAATATTACTTATGGAACAATAAGGATATTCTTTACAAGAATAAATCACTTTTCTTCAAGGATTGTTTTAAAAACAACCTTATTTTAGTTGGACAGCTTTTTAACTCACAAGGCAGACTTTATAATTAAAAAAAACCCTATAAAATCAGAGCTCTTTTCCAGGCTGAGATAACAACAATTCCCTACGTAATACCACATTGGAATAATATTGTGGAGAATATACCTTGGGAAAAAGTATGGTTCTTGCCTCATAAGTATCTTTTTCTCAATAAAGTAAAAGAAGTGACATTTAAACTGATTCACAAATGTTACCCGACTAAAGTCTTTCTTAGGAAATATAAACCTGACATTGAAGTAAACTGCAGTTTTTGTCATTCTTCTGAAGACTTCATTCTTGTCTACCCTGTTTTTTTCTTTGTTTGTTACCCTGGCAACAAGTCAATGTATATCATTTTATTTTGTCTATAATTGTACTGTCTTGATGTTTTGGATATATGTATTGTTTAATATATATTTTTTAAAGTTTACAGTTTCATGAATCAATTCAGACCGATTCATTAAAAAGGATGTTTCCGATATCGGTACCATTAATCACGTGGCTGAACGTCATAGATGAACTCTGATCCAGACATCTTCGCTACCTATAGGTTGTGTATCAGCGCTAAATGTCTTATGCATTAGCATTTAATCACTAGTTACCCTACTGTTCACGGGTACACGTTGTTTAATGCATATACTATTCTTAGCTTATTTTCGTTGATGTTGATCAGTCACAGAAGAATGCAGTTATGTCAGTACTGTGGCTTTGTTTCTGCGGTGGGCGGGTGTGTATAGGGCTGTGTCATCTCGATGACGTGGAGGATCGCAAGTCTAGCCTTAACTTTACACCTCTCCGGCTCATACATTATAGTTGAACACAAACCCAACAGAGTTTTTTTAACCAACTGGCTTAAATGGCTATCTGAATTGCAGGGCTGACGTTTCTTTCGCTTCCGGATAGCTGATCGACTGCAATTCTGTAAGTAGACATATTGTGGAGTTTTCAGGCCTGAAATACAGCACGTATCATTTATATTATGTTTAACATAAATTTATGCATTGCAAAGTGGGAGACTGTGTGTTGGTTATTTACCCGTAATGTTACTAGGATCACATATAGCCTGTCTTCTGTATGTTTCCTTGTTGGGCATGGGTGCTTAGCTCCGCCCAGTGATTTCTCTTGAACCAAATTCACTGTCACTACGCGCAAAGAGATCTCGTTGTTTGTTTACATGTTTACTCTGATGAGGATCACATGCTGTGTTTGTCCACACACTTTGTAGTACTTGTTCTGGCCTAAACATCATTGTCCTTTATATTTTCTATGGACTTCTTTGACACTTTTTACCGCACCTTTTAATGCAATGTTACTTTTCAGGTTTTTGCCTCTCAGCGGCCTCTAAATGTTTCAATTTGCTTATACAAATGGTTTATATTATTTATATGATTGGTTTATAATAAGTAGATAATAAATTGATATTTATTTAATAGTGTTAAAAGACTTTATTCTACATGTTAGAAGATGTTACATTGCAACAGAAGACAGACACAAAGTACACAGTACATCAATGTAACATGCATTATACTAAAGTCATGCTATAAACATTAACTAAGCAACATAAAATGTAACGTACCAGATGATGATAAGTGATAAGTGAATTATGATAAGTTCATAATTCATGATTTCATAATTAAGCACAAAAGAATCAATTGGCTATTATCAATTACTATTTAGCTTACAAAGTTTAATAAAAATATATATCAAATATATGAAAGAACATCAACAATTAAAAGAACATCCTTTTACAGGTTTTACCATGAATTCTAAGGTGATCTGTATGATTTACTTTTTTTATTTTACAAAACATATTTTTTTCTGTAAAAGTACAATGTTTTTTTTAAAATGTTTTTAACTGTAAAATATATAGTAACTAGTGGTTTTTAATTAGTACTTCTAAAACCGTTTCTACATTATTCTGACACGGTTGCAACTGTTTCTGTTTTTGCATATTTTCCTTGTCCCATCTCATCTGTGTGTTACACAGGGATCAGGAAAAATGCAAAGCGGCTTGTCATTTTCTGACAGTGATGTTCCGTTCACCCCTTTGGTGGTGCTGGAGCTGGCCAATGACACGAAAACAGAGGCCATCACTTGGTTACTAAACAGGATCAGAGACAAACAGCAAAATGGAGGTAAGACATATTACATCCAGGGATGGAGGCTGGCAGGAACATTTTGTCAAATATCTACTTGCCTTCTGAGATCATTTGTGTCTTTTTTGTGCCTTTGTCAGTGTGTGAACCCTATCCTTCACAGATGTCCTGTAGCTCAGCTTTTCTGTAGCTCAGTGGTTAGAGCATGGTGTTAACAATGCCAAGGTCATGGGTTAGATCCCAGTGATTGCACATACTCAATGTATAGTGATCAATGTGTAGTATAATGCAATGTAAGTCGCTTTGGATAAAAGCGTCTGCCAAATGCCTAAATATAATTGTCAGGGACACAGAATCTGAAATCCTACTTGTAGATAAAACATAAATGTTTCTCATTTTTCAGTTACTTTCTACTTATTCCTTGCACAGACACTTGGCTATGACAAAATGAAAACTTCACATCAAAGGCGAGTTACAGTTAGTCTGATCTCATAGGCTGTTCTATACTACAGTTGCTCAGTTTGTTTCAGTACACAGTTCTGACACTTCAGTGTTAAATAGTCACTGGCTATGTTGTATTTACAATAAAACTTCTGTATACTGCTGTATAATCTAGTACTGCTGTAAATTTACAATAATAGGGACTTTAAAACATTAGCTGTATTTTTGATTATATGAAATATTAAATAAAGCAAGCAACACAATAATACTAGAACAAAACACACATAAAGAAAACACAATGTAAATCGAATAATCGTTATTTTAATTATTCAAGTTATTTGGTCAATCCATATTTGAAATCAGGATATTACCATAACAGTTTATAATAATACTAATGTTATGTTCCAATAATAAGTTCCATTCGTAAACATTAGTCAATGTTACTTTAGTCAATCATTTCATTCACACGTTTTTATTTAGGTTAAATTACAGAGATGAGTACAGTTTTAAATCAGTTAACATGATCTCTTTTCTAACAGTGTATTTTCATTCACAGGAGCTGAGTTGTTGGTAAAGCAGCTTTTGTTTCCAGCTGAGGATGGTCAGAAGTCTAATCCAAACGTCTTGGTGGTAGGCTCCACACTACAGAGGCTCTTAAATGGTGCTGAAGATGTTGGGATGTTCAAAGAGTTTCAAGATGGCACAATGCGAGGGTTCACCTATGCCAACAGAGAAAGCTTTAAAGACTTTGAAGGTGAGGTTCAGTTATAACTGAATATGAGGCTGGAGTGTTTAGAAACCAGATGTGGTGAGAAGCATTAGATCCTCATATTAGCTCCTAAGAGATAAACTGGCTGTTTTGTGATATGTCACAGGGGATACAGTATTTTGAATTAATTGGATATGGTGCTTAACACAGATGAGATGTTGGTTGTTTTCAGCTCACAGCGCTGTTTTTTTATGGGTCTGTGCCTTCAGGAGATGGTGATGGATTTCTAAGTGTTGCGGAGTGTCAATACATTATCAAACATGAGTTGGACACACTTAGGGCGAAGAGTGAAGAACATGTACCAGGACACCCTAAACTTAAACTCTATCCTGGAAAATCAGTTGGTAAGTGTGTTTCTGATATCAGCTGCATTTCATGAATAGAGTATCTGCACTGCCATGGATTAACCATAAATTAAAGCTGCCGTGGGAATTTCTTTCTATGTTGAAATACTTTCTACTATCACAGTTTAATGTGCAGAGACAGCCAAACTGTAAATAAGCTGTTTACTTAGGTTGCTACATATAAGTAATACAATGCTTGATTATAAAACAACTCTATTTACAGGTGTATTGGCCACCTTTGATTGATAAATTCTGTGAACAAAAGTGCCCATTAACACCAAGATTAAGTGAATAGTATTGGGCTAGTCATGTGACTTCAATATGACTTGCCTCGTGTAGCTTTCTACACGATATATAGTCTTTAGTATTGTTTAAGTGCTTGTAAACATTAATGCGGTTTTAATGCTATAAATACAGCTTGTATACATTTAATGCGGTTTTAATGCTCAAGTTTGGTTTGTAAACTCAAACTTTTCCAGTGCGGAGACTGCAGTCCAAAGGTGTCTTAGTCCAGTATTTTCCTCTGCATCACAAAGAAGATCTTAAGAGACTCTCATTTTCTTGGTACAAACAGATCAGATTGTCTTTCCAGCCACTGGGTGAGTCACTCTCTCTGTGTGTTAGCAGCTTGAACTTTAAACCCAGGACTGGCTCCTATATCAGTTCTGAGATCATTTACTGTGAAAGAAATATGTACTTATATGTAGTTATATAAAAAAAAATAATATATACAGCATTTGTCATATTGGTGGATGTGTAGTGTGTGGCTTAAAGTTCTTCTAAAAAGAACTACATACTGTACTAAATGAAAGTTCTCTTTGTCTGTATGATATAGATGACATCAGACGTTACTTCGGTGAGGGTCTGGCACTCTACTTTGGGTTTTTGGAGTACTTTACATTTGCTTTGGTGCCCATGGCTCTCATTGGTATTCCCTACTACCTCTTTGACTGGGAGGACTATGATAAGTATGTGCTGTTCGCTGTCTTCAATCTGGTGTGGTCTACGGTTTTTCTGGAAGTGTGGAAGAGATGCAGCGCTACGTTTGCTTATGGTTGGGGGACGCTGAGCCGTAAGAAAGCGTTTGAAGAACCGAGGCCTGGATTCCACGGAGCTCTGGGGTATAATCCAGTCACAGGACGAGAGGAACCGGTCTACCCCAGCTCCAAGTACCTGTTTTAAAATGTTCAGTCCAAATTAAATTTAGTTTTTTTGTATAATGATTTGTATAGTGCTTTTTACATATACATATTAAAATATAAAATAAAATATAAAATTAAAATAGCGTCATTATGCAAAGCTCCTCACTGAGCAAGCCAAAGGTGGTGAGGAAGATTTTCTCAAAGATGTTTAAGCAGATGAGATGTGGAATAAACCTTGGAATGCTTTGTGCTAACACATATTTTATATGATATGTTGACTTATGAAGCATAGAAGTGCCTAGATCAACATTCAAAATAAGAACATAAGCAGCAGAAAATATTGCAGGTGTATTTTCAGTTTGTTTTCCCCAACAGGCGTCAAATGAGGATTTACCTGGTGTCAGTTCCTTTCGTACTGCTGTGCTTGTATTTGTCCTTTTACGTGATGATGGTCTACTTCGACATGGAGAAATGGGCCATAAGTGTATACAATGACAATCCAAACCTTATGACCAGCATCCTGCTGTTTGTTCCAAGTATCATTTACGCTGTGGTCATCGAGATCATGAACTTTATTTATCGCTATGCAGCAGAGTTTCTTACAGACTGGGGTGAGTGTGACATCATATTTGATGATCTAAATCACTTTGCTGTAAATGCCTGGAAGTGTATGCTGGAAGTGATGTTTCCTTATGTCATTGCTAAATCTTATTTCATGTTTTTTGTTATTTGTAGAAAACCACAGACTGGAGTCATCATTTCAGAATCATCTGGTGCTCAAGGTTTTGGTGGTATGTTTTAAAGGTTTTTTTCTATTTTTATGCTTTTTAAGACTTTTTGTTGTCCCTGTTCTTAGCTTGTTTATTTTAAAGAGTATGTTTTTCTGTGTGTAATACCGCCTTCCAATTACCATTGGGAACTAATACAATTACAAAAAGTCATGCATATTTATGTATTAAATATAAATTTGTTTATTTATGTTCAACTCAACATTGGTCAAAATGTGTGACACGCCTGGCAAAATGAAAATTACACTTGCAAGTGCAAATTTAATCTCAATTCATTAATGTTTTTTTTTCAGTTTAACTTCGTAAACTGCTTTGCCTCTCTGTTCTATATTGCCTTTGTAATGCAGAATATGGTGCTTCTGAGACAGGTGAGTAAGAGCCAAGCTGCTGCTACAAGAAATACACCTAATGAAGCTGTGTACAGTCAAGTGCATTTGAGTTTTCAAATATAAGTAATATTACATTTGTGTACTCATAGAGTCTGGCCACCTTACTCATCACCTCTCAAATCCTTAACCAAGTGATGGAGGCCTTTCTGCCCTACTGGCTGCAGAAGAGGAGGAACAAGAAGGTCCATAAGAGAATGAGAAGGCTGATGGGTGATAAAGAGCTCCCCCTGCTGGAACAAATTCAGCTGGAGACAGACATGAACACATATCTGGTAAATATTACTAACCCTGAATCAAGAGAATGTCTTATTTAACATTTTAAATATAATTTGGAGGCTAGGTTATTAAACGAATGAGCAATATCCAATTTGGATTACAGTGTTGCATTAGTGGGTGGTACCTACAGTACTAGAAAGACGGTACAAATGAACAGGGGGAGGGCTGTATTTTAACAGGGTTATATTAGAGGAGTTGACACATTTGTAGCACAATTAATAATATTGTCAATATACCTGCTGTATCTTTAAAATGTTTATGTAAATTTTCTCTGTTGTGATAACAGAATACTGGGTAAATTGTTAAAGCATAACCTTTTGACATAACCATGATGATGTCTGCATGGCACCTTAGTTTCACTTCAGTAAACTGTATAAGACATAAGTATTAGACGGACTGTGTAAGAGTATTTCTACATAGTTAAACATCAAGCTCTTATTTTAAAAGAGCAAGGACATCCTGTTTTACATGATGTGATGTTTTTGTGGGTAAACTGTTAGGATATACTCACATTTTTTAAAGAATACATGTGTTTATTAAGGGCAGACTTGCTAATGTTTAAAATTATGTTGATCATCAGGGCACATTTGATGACTACCTTGAGCAGTTCCTGCTCTTCGGCTATGTGAGTCTGTTTTCCTGTGTGTATCCACTGGCTGCCGTACTGGTGGTGCTGAACAACATCACTGAGGTTTATTCTGATGCCTTCAAAATGTGCCACGTTTTTAAGCGTCCCTTTTCAGAACCAGCTGCAAACATTGGGGTGTGGCAGGTGAGAAAACCTCCAGAAAAAGTCTTGCATCTAAAAGAGCAGAAAATTTGCTTTGAAGAAATTGAGGCAGACAGAAATAGAGGATTATATAGGATTATATTATATACAATTAAAAACAATAATGTTGTATATCTGTATTATAGTCTCAATTATTCTATACAAAACACAAAACTACATTAAACACTTTAGTGAAAAGGTCTTTAAAATTATGAGAAACATACAGTAAAGCCTTTTACATGGTAATGCACACACAAAAAGTTGTTCATTAAAAATTTTTCGACATTTGGACTTTTGTCTTCCAGCTGGCGTTTGAGACCATGAGTGTTATCGCTGTGGTGACCAACTGTGCCTTAATTGGTTTATCGCCACAAGTAAAAGCATACTTCCCTGAATCAGAGACTCAGTTGATCCTCACTGTGGTGTTTGTAGAGGTAATATGTTCTATCTTCACATCATTGTGATCTATAACATTCTGTTGCAATGCCCAAAGTGGCCCATAAGGTGGCTTCAGTGAGCTAGGTTTCTAATGTGTACAGGCCTATGAGTGTTAAAGGAGTGCTAGCCTCGGCTATAATGTCATGGTGGTTTGGTAATGCAGGAAATACAGTGTGTTGGACCTTGTCACTTTACGTAACAAAACAGAACCCAAAATTCACCCCGTGTATTACGAATTAAACAGAAGGTTCAGTGAAGGATATGCTATGCTGCTGGCCTCAGGAGACTCACTCAAAATAACTGACCCAAAGCACATACACAGAGATGCACAAGTGCACAAACACACCTGAGATTGTTTTTGGGAGGGAAAAATAGAACTGCAGATATTCTGTGTGAATCTGGTGGGGATCTAGGGAGAATATAATTGTGCCATGTCTTGTTTTCGCTAATTAAACTTGCAGTAATCACTGGAGTTGTAATTAGGCCACATTGATTTACGCACAGCATCACTGTACCGTGACACAGTTTTAAATAAAACTCAAATCCAGGCACATTAAGGGACTATAAAGGAGTTTTTAAAACCTCAAAAGCAGAAGCTGTTGTGTGCTGTTGTTTTGTTCTGCAAGATCCTTTCCTATGAAATGATTATGATCTAGTAAATTTTAAATCCTGCATCCATATGCATGTTCATTAACAAGCAAATTGCAAAATGTTGTGACCTTGTACACACTGTATCTGAATTCACTTCTAATTCAGATTGATTTGATTGAGCTTGCTGGTTGGTGTGAATTGATTTGTTTAGGGCTGGTACAGCTGTAGCAAGGGTGCGTTGGGTACGCTGGAGCATGCTGATTTTAGTTCAGTTCACAGCAGGTCATCTCAGTTCAACAGATAAGCTTTGTTTGTGTGTGAGTGTGTGTGGTCAGTCATACTGTATCTCTGACGTGTCCACTTATTTTCTGGAAATCCTCATGGTGTTTTGTGCCACCAGTAGCTTGATAGCTAGTTGGCAGAATTCTAGTTGGTAGAAAGTTCTCTCTTTAATATGGATAGAGAACTGTAGGTAAGCCATTTAAAGGTTAAGAGGACAGAGTGTGATCATTACACCGAATGTCAACAAATCAAATCAAAAATCACTCAGACTCACATAAATTGAATTAATTGGTTTAAATCAGTCTTACAAGTCTCTCATTTACCAAACCGGTAACACAATAAGTGTGTTATTTGCATGGAAAAGAGCAACAAGCACATTCTTTAAAACATTCCCCCTTTGTGTTTGACCAAAGAAAGAAAGTCCTATAGGTTTGGTAAGACATGTGGGTGACTGAATGCATTGGAAGAATTCAGTCATTAAGAAACCGGAATTGTTAAGTGGTGTCAGAGTCAGCCAGAATCATTTAACTACTAATGATTCCCATCTTCAAAATTCACAGATGTTCTTTATTGTTAACACTGTGTGTATGTGTACCTTTTTGTGTGTGTTGAATACAGCTCACATTCTCGCTCTGTTATGCAGTGTGCTTCTCAAGGCTGATCTTATGCGATTTATTGACTCTGTTAGTTCATTAAGTGGAGTGAGCCTGGATTGGTGTTGGATCAGTATGCGGCTGTTGAATGGATTGTGTTCAGAATCCGTAATGCAATATCATACAGTCTGATCCATGACAATATGATTTACAACAACCGAGGGGGACGGGACAAATGATTAAACGGTTTATATTACTGAAGCTTAGTATGACATAAATGATCTTGAATTAAAACAGTGGGTTGCAGGGCTCGCAAAATCGCTAGCCCAATGTCCCGGGGCTATTGTGTCATCTAATCTGGCTACCAAAATGTATTTTACCAAAATGTATTTCCACTTATAAGGAGGAAACATATATTGCAATGCTTTTGCATTCTCTTACACATTTGGTCGGGTAAATATGTTGTATGTAATTTTTGGGCATCGGGGAGCCACTATCAATATGTGGGGTATTAAAATTGCGTTTAAATGCGCGCTCACTTTCAACTTTCGCGCAAACTGTGTATCAGTGACGCTTATCCTGTCAGTCATGACTGTCCTCACGTGACAAGTGAAATCTCCTGCAGCAAGCTTAAATGTGATAGAACGCGCATGCTCAGTGGAGAAAATTTCAAAAATCGCTGATAGTTATGTGTGTGAAAATAAGAGGCGCATGGATTTACGCAGGTATTTCAGTTCTAAAATGGAGACCGATGCACAGATGGAGAAAGCTGATGAAGGAAATGCTATGCCCTCAACGTCGAGTGGCATTTTATTATCTGCGACTTCACTTGATATTTTAGATTCAGAATCTGACACAGACTGAATTATGTTCTATATTTATCTATACAGTCTAAATTCTTAGAAATTTCAGTTCAGTTAAAACCAAATATTTGTATTGATGATTGTAATTTATTTATCTTACACAATTGTTGTTATTTGTGTTTGTCTTCTTTACAATATTCTACATTAAAAATAATGTCTTCTTTTATTTGGGCTACTTAAATTCATTTCAGGCAACCAAAATCTGAACAGTGCCTGCCCGAAGGGCTACCAGGAATTTTGAAATTTTGCAATCCCTGGGTTGTGAAAAAATGCTGTAAACAAAGAATGCTTTCAGAAATATAAGTAATGATTGTTTATTTTTGTCAATTTACAAAATGCAAAGTGAGCGAACAAAAGAAAAATCTAAATCAAATCAATATTTGGTGTCTGGGATTACATGAAGAGACAGAAGGATGTGAGAAAGCCTACATCCACAGAGGATCTGTGGTTAGTTCTCCAAGATGTTTGGAACAACCTACCAGCCGAGTTCCTTCAAAATCTGTGTGCAAGTGTACCTAGAAGAATTGTCACACCAAATATTGATTTGATTTAGATTTCTCTTTTGTTTATTTACTGCATTTTGTTCATTTATGAAAATAAATGTTTAACACTTCCATTTTTTAAAGCATTCTTTGTTTATAGCATTTTTTCACACCTGCCTAAAACTTTTGCACAGTACTGTATATAAGCGCTGCCAGGCTATGAAAAAAGGCTATGAAAAAAGCTTGCAACAACAATGCTAGGGTGGTTGCCAGGGCGTTGCTAGGTGGGTGCTGATGATATTGTCGTTTCTAGATATTACTTGAGTATCTCCCTCAATGTAAATCTGCTGGGGCTTTATCAAATTTTTAATTATGAATTTTTATTTAACAAATAGGCGTCTTCTGGCTGCAAATGACACAAAAAGGTGACACATCAAAGTAGGAGACTGTGTTAGAGATATTATTATTAATAATAATAATAGTGGCTATTTTAATTTTTTTGACAAAACATTTCATGTCTACAATTAATCATACCCTTTTTCAATATGAATGGCAAAGCCTTTATAGCCTTCTTCAGTTCTCACCACAAATTCTCAATTGAATTCAGGTCTGGATTCTCATTTGGCCACTCCAAAATGTTGATATTGTTCTCTGACAACCATTTCTTGACCAAGTTTTCTTGTTGGAAGGTCTATTATATCCCTTGACCAAGTTTTTCTGTCTTCTGATTTTCATGATGCCCTTTACTTTTACAAAGTTGCCTAGTCCATAGGCTAAAAAACACCCCCAAAATGTTCTCACCACCATGCTTGATCATGGAGATTGTGTTCTTAGGGTTAACTTCTTCAAAACAAAAGCCACATCCCTATGTCCTGTATTTTTGTCATGTCAGACCACAGAATCAGTGACCAAAAAGCTTCATCTTTGTCCAGGTGAGCTTTTCTGTGCCTTTGTTGAAAAAGTGGAGTCCTCTTTGGCAAGACTTGTGCAGTGTCAATGCTGGAGTGTCAGTCTTGAAATTTTGCTATCAGCGTTACTCATATTATTTATGATGGCTTTGCTGCTGATCCTTGTATTCTTCTTAGTCTCCCACATCAGTTTAGCTAGCACAGGGGTCACTTATGTCTTCCTACCACAACCTTAATAATACCTTCTTGAATTTATACAGTATGAAACTCCTTGAAACTTCTAACAGTGCTTTGCACAGTGGCCACTGGTACTTGAATATTACATTTGGAAATTTGAAGCCTTTCCTTTTCTTGTGAGTATACACAGTGAAAGCAAAGACTTGCTGTTGACCACAAACTGACTAGCAAACAGGTGTATCATCTGTGCTCTAGAACATGCTAGAAGTTACAAGGGGCATTTAGAATGGTGCAGAAGATTGCATGTCCTGAGAATTTTGTGATAATATCTGGGGTTATGACTAATATTCATGTCATGGACATGGAACATTCTGTCAAAATGTGAAGTTAATTTTTTACTTTAGCATTGCTGCTGCTTAAATAGAGATTAACATGAATTTGTTTTATTTGTTGAGTAAGGATCCAAAAAAGACTAATACAAAAGTAATCTGCGTGTCCTCAAAGGTCATTTTTGGATAATAGGTAATGCAAATCTCAAATCTCTCTGTTATCTCATCTTTGCTTTGCCTTTGTATGCACTGTCACGGACTCATGGTGACATAAATCAGAAAAGTTTGTGTGTTTGTGTGTCATTGCTGGTATTTCTCAGAGCCGTGACTGCTGCCTATTTTTGGGCCATTCGATACTCAGGTAATTACACGATGACATGCCTCAGAGAGCAGTAACTAGGCAACAGTGTAGCCACGGTGACAGGAGATGGTGGAGGATCAGGAAGAGCTGAAAAGCTTGCTGGCAGGGACGTCTGAAAGAGACTGAGAGAAATGTTTATGTATGGACACAAGTAAAAAGGTAAAACTGACTTTGCAAACATTTTGCTAAATATTTCAGGGCCAAACATTTTTGTCACTTCAGTGTAGAGTATTTCAACAGAAAAACGGTGTCTTATTTACTTAGCTCCTGCAATCCAGTTTAACTGGTAAAAATTCTACTGTAAAATAGGGCTGTGGAATATTTAAATTGTCATTGTCCTTTTATTTAAATACACCTTTCCATGGAAATTAGATTTGTTTTAAAATAGTCTTATTCACACAGCACTTCTTGACACACAGCATTGCTATATGATTGCCAATGGAAGCAGACAGTAATTGAAATGTTAAGATAAGTATGTTGACATTTTGCATTGATAAAGACATTAGTTAATGAAGTGACCCAGTTAGAAAAGCATTATAACTGGGTGTTTATCTAGACACGGGTTGCAGTCAAGGGCACTTTAAGTAGCAGATACAGGTGTCTAAATGGCAGTGATGAAGTATTGTACTAGTATTGTAGAAGAGAGAAGAGAGTTTTGAAGTAATTAAGTAGTTGTATTGTAGATGTATTGTGATATTTTTGTGTTAGTATAGTAATAGCAGATCTGTAGTAGTTTTGTAGTAGTGTTGTAGTAGTATTGTAGTAATTTTGTAGTAGTTTTGTAGTAATGTTATAATAGTATTGTAGTAGGTTTGTAGTAGTATTGTAGTCTGCTGCATCCTCCACAACATAAAACTCAGAACTGGCCTAAAAGATGATGATTTTTATATAATCTGACACTGTGTGACTTTATGTAAGAATGTGTCTCACCATGAACTTTCTAGATGATTGCGAGCTAATACATACATGAGAGCTAATAATGTATTATGTAATATTGTTTTCACCAAATCTATTCTGAACTGCAGCCGTCAGTGACTAAATTAGCAGTCTGTCACAATGTGTATGTGAATGAGATGTGGATGTGTGTTTGTGTTTCTTCCACACTGAGAGTTCATGTAAACAGGGCTGTTTAGCTGAAGACTATGTGCTCTTGCATGTAATCTTGTCTGACATGCTGCAAGACCAGATGCGTCTGGTCGCCCATCTCTCTCTCTCTCTTTCTCTCTCTCTGTTTCACCATGTCTGAAAGACAATGACAGCTAGCCTGGAATGGCTCTAACACCTTCCTGACACACATTTTTCTCCAGTTCTCTGGCCACACATGAGATTGGTCATCAACAGGCTCCACAAATCATAGACTGTATGTCACTGATCATCAACTGGCGGCCCGCGGGCCGAATCCGGCCCGCTGAGCCGTTCAATCCGGCCCGCGACTGGATTCCAAAATTGTGAGGATCAAAAAGAAAATAGTGGTCCACACTATTAACCCTCTGGGGTCGGCAAACGCGCCGGCGCGTTTTAAAGGCATGTTTTGATGATAACGCGGAAATGAACATAAAATGCTCCGTCATTTTTGATCGTACAGATCCAATACACCATTCGAATCTATAAAGGGTCTATTTTTATATGTATACACTCACAATAACAATGAAACCCTGTGCTTTTATAAAAAGAAGAAAACAGACAGGGTACGCACTCTGCCGTCGCTGTCTCTGTCATCTCTTTTCACA
>JAZGTJ010002549.1:25581-41436 GCA_036877575.1 Botia almorhae
GCGCGGGGGACACGCAACGTATCTCCGGCTGGCGGCACTCTTAGGCTGCGCTCTCAGCTCAAACTGTCTCCGCCTTACCTCCATACGACTCTTTAACTCACCTCCTGTCTTGGCGGAAGGCGGCGGCGTTTTAACGCGTCGCAGCTGTGCCCGGTCCGCCCGTGATGGGCTCAGGCAGGTGCGGCGCGTCCGTTGCCAGGGCGACGCTGATTGCCCCGGTGCGCCTTGTCACATTATATATATATATATATATATGACACACCATATATCTATGAAATTAAATGTTTGCCTAAGTGTCAAATTTTCACACGTATTATATACCGGGGACATCCGTTGCCTTTGGGTGTGATTCTTGGACTCCAGCCACATCTATACCATGTCTGCACAAACAATGCTCTAGGGCTGTTTAGACTTTTGATGTTGACAGACAAAACTTAATTACACATTTTCAAACAGATTGTGAATTTGAACTATAGTGGATATCAATGCTGTTTTAGATGCAATTTGTTTGATTACACATTCTGTTATTAACAGAAAGGAGAAACATTGCTGGACAAAATTGTTCCCTGAGACAGATACCTATTTCCCAAATTGTGAACCGTAACAGTATCATACAATCAAGTATTTGCAAGTATTTTCAAAAATTGTTAACATAAAACTATCAGTTGCATCTGACATTAAGTATACATTTTTCATTAAATACTATAAGGACTAGTGATGTCTATCAGAAAGTAATAATTATACATCATTACAATAATGAATGCAGGTAAAAGTTTGAAATAACATACCTTAAATGTTTTAAATCAAATATAAACATTATAAACATTTTAAACTAAGGTAGGTTTATTAAAAAGGATAAAGTACCCCTGATAAAGTACACCAGCTGTGTCCATCTCATATTGGTTGACATGGGCGAAATCCAACTGATGTCTTGCTAGCAATGTGTCTGCAATCTGAGCTAAAACTCCTCTGCTTCTTAAAGGTGAAGAAAAAACAGTTTGTCACTGTTAAAAATAAATAACACACAGAACGGCTGTGTAAATCAGAAAACATTAAATTCCTGCTGCTCGTAAGTCCTTCCTTATATTAGCAAAGTACTCAAGAATTTAAACTCTTTCTTTCTATTCAGAATTGGTCCCTTCTTACTCAGCTCCTTCTACAATATCTCAGCAGTTTAAAAATCATAGTGTGACCAATGGTCAAATTGTAATAACATTTCAAGGGTGCATGATGTGGTATTTCTTTGGTGGGAGACCTGTAAACGTATGCAATTATTACATAATTTGTCTAATTTTTTAACACAAATATGTTTTATTAAAGAATTCAGATATATAACACCAGCTTAATTCCCTTTTTCATGTCTGTTCCTCTTTGTGTAATATAAACACAAAACTTATACAATACCTGCCATTTCAAATAGCCAACAGGATCAAAAGCTCTAAAAACAAGTGTTTATGTTCTTAGAATGTTAACTGTGTGATAAACGATGTACTTTTTTATTGTTCCACACGCAGATATGTAACTATGTCAACACTGTTTCATTTTAACCACATGAGGAACTGAAACTTTAAACTTCCTGCTACAGTGCTTGACTTCAGTTATAGTTTAGTTCTTTAGTTTTAAGGATATTCAGGTTTGCATTGGGAGTGGTTCTTTTTATATGCAGGACCTGAATGGTTTTGTAAATGTAGGTGCCAACAGTTTATCATGACTTTATCAGGGTGACAAGTACCAGATTAACTGAGGAGAAATGATACAAAAGGTAAAACTATTGCACAATAGCTATATATTTATATTTAAGCATTTGACCTGATGGTTTTTTCCACAGTGACATACAGTGCATTTAATGCATACAATTTATCAGTACATGTGTTTCACTTGGGAATCAAACCCACAACCTGTGCGCTGCTAATGCAATACACTACTAATTGAGCTACAGGAACATACTAAGGATTTATAAAGAATTATTAAATTCCAGTGGCATAAATTACATTTCAACATGAAGGGGTTATACCCACGTTGTCTAAATACATTATATTTAAGAAATACAGTTACAGATTTACAGCATATTTCCTTTTACTTAGGCGTTATTGCTGCAGGTGTACTGGGTATTTAACAAAAATTGCATTGTGTTTATCTGTGTTTGGTTGCATTATGTGATGTGTCATTTAGTACATTTTCCTCTTTTAGAAGAAAACAAGTGTGCAGTTAAATAATCTCCGTCCTGCAGTTAGGACAGAGATTAGTAATGACCAAGTGAAGTAATGAATTCATAAATTGATAAACGGATAAATTTGAGATAATCAGATAGAATATTGAAACTGCAAGAACCCCATTGTATTGCACAGAATTCCCTTACAGACCACCTTACTAATTTACTGTCATAGGAAAGAAAATACTAAAATTAAAATATGTAATGTAAATAAATAAAAGCACCTGTTATAAAAATAGCTTAATATGACAGAATAACCTTCAGTCAGGATTTATGTCCCATCATAATTATACACACACTTCTGAGTAGACTGCTTTTATCAATTTTCTATTCAAATTTATTTATTGATTTTTACAGTGTTGTGTTGTTTCAAAGTGGCTTTAAATATAACAAAAAGAAAAACACAGAAAACAAAAAAAAGCGCCAGGTGAGTTGATTCTTGGGAGTTGTAGTCCACTGGGCTTCCGGTTAGTATTCCGGGGATGGTTCCCTCTGGTGGCGCGGTGGATAAGCTGGAGCCTCCACTGTAACAATAGCACATTTCTGCTAATTTTATAGTCCATTTGTAAAAATATTTAGGGAAACCAAAACTGTAATTGGTTTATTAATATAAGGTTGACTGAACTGATGAAGAAATTTGAAGAAATGGTCTTGCATCAGAATAACCTGTCATTGCATGTGAAGGCTCATACCTATGTCAGTGGATTATGAGAAAGTAATGTATCCAGACAGCCTACTAAAACAGTATGTATGTAGTTTTGTAGTATGTAGTTTTCTAAAAGTATGTACGTTACTAAAAAAGTATGTGACATTTAGTCAGTTAACCTAATAGATGACAGGTCTCAAATTAAGCAAAAAATGCAGTGGAAAGAAATTTTATAGAACAGAAGTATAAGGAATTTTCAATAATACCATTAAATATCTAGTGAAATAAATAAAAAATAATAAATAGTGAAAAAGCTGCATATTTAGGAATGTAGTTAGATCATTATATTATAACAATACTAACAATTTACAAAACTTTAAGCCAAGCTAAATGTCAGCAGTCATCCAGTAAGTAAGCCAATAGGGCAACAATGGCAAGGAACCAAAACTCCAATGATGTATAATTGGTAAGGAAACCTTGGGAGAAACCAGGCTTAAGTGGGAGGGCCAGTTCTCCAGTAATGATTTATTTTTATATTCAATATATTTTTATTTTAAACAGTTGGGCCGGATTTTGTGACAAATTTCAGACAGTAAGGAATGTTACAAACAGATGGTTGCCGAAGCAGAATGTTACTAATTACAGCTATAACATCAGACAGACTGACTTAGTGTTCCTGGTTCTGATTTATCTAATTCATGCAGCCTAGCAATCCCTTAAGGGATTTAAGTCATAAATCCATAGGACTATATATAAGTGTAAGGGTGGTTTCACTACACTGGTTCAAGCTGTAGAAATGCCAAAATGACTAGAAAAATTATAACAGCAAGATGGTATAAAGCTGTGTATTTTCTGTGAATTTCCACCCTTCTGCTACTTATACCAATGATGGAAACAGCCACAGTTACGATAGATAAATATGGGAGAGCATTGCTATAATTACTATATTGTATTGCTATAGGTTGCTTTAATTATTAACAATGAATCAAAACTAGTTGGTACAGAATTAACTGTTATGTTACTGAATGTTACCTTAGAGATAACAAGTAGAAGATAGAGATAGAAAGATAAGAAAAGAGAGGGATGTTGAGGGCTGGAAGTTTGCCTAGAGCTCAGATAAATAAGAAGAGCATAAAGTAAAGGCAGAATCCAAGAGCAGAGTTCAGAACAGCACCCAGAGAAAAGAAGTATGCAAGAATGCAAAGGATAAAGAGCACAAAGGAAAAGAGCCAGGGCATTTCTTACATTCTTACATATCCTTTCCTTGACCATGTGACTGAAACCAACCGAAGACAATTAAAGTGATCAGAAAAACATGTTTAACCCCTACTGTACTGGACAACAGGCAGACCCCCTGCATACAACACAAACATCTTAGCCAATAAAGATGTTTGTGATGATTTCTATCAGCCCATCGGGTCCATTTACACAAGATGGGGTTGTGAGAGCAATTAATGCCATATAATATTCAACCATACATAGGCTTGATTGAAGAGATGGGTCTTTAATCTAGGTTTAACCTGACAGTGTGTATCTGCTAGTGTTTAACTGAAAGTGAGTGTATCTGCCTCCAGGACAACTTTTGGAAGACTGTTCTAGGGCACCACCCATTCTAGGATTCTAGGTAAATTTCAGGTATTAATAGGCAGTCAGTGCAGTGTTGACAGAATCAGGCTAATATGGTAATATTTTTAAGTTCTCGTAGGAACTCTGGCTGCTGCATTTTAGACAGGTGTAAAGCAGAGTCCCAAACACTGAGCCCTGTGGCACTCCATACTAAACTTGTAATCAGTACATTTTTACAGCAACAAATTAGAATTTGTTCAAATAAATAAGATTTAAATCAAGTTGTTTTTATAAGATGTCTGATAACAGCCAGTTTGTTAGTATTTGGGACATATCCAAACACCAGTAATGAGTTAATAATACTATGTATGATCTATAATTTTAGAATGCATCTCTTTTAACAACCTGGTAGGTTTGGGATCTAGCATACATGTTAGTTATTTAAATGATTTAATTATTTTTAACTATGATGCTGTACGGACCACTCATTGGCCCAACGATGGAATCCAATGGCGTGGGTGAAGGTATCTTACATGTTCTGCCTTTCCATAGCACTTGCTGCAAAAGTTCTTTAATTTAATATAATTTGATTAATTGACTCTGTGGTTTATTCTAATCTGACTCCAATGTTATATGTAATTTAGGCTAGTGATTTCAAATTGTCTGTTGATCATAATTTGAGTTTGATTTTGTAAATTCTTATACTCTTAGTTATTCTTTCATTAGGAACTCAAAGTCGCACAGAGTCTCGCGCCGGCCGCACGGATCTCACAATCACAAAACTGTCAGTCTGATCTTTAGTCAGAGGTTGCCGGGTAAACTAATAGCATTAAACCTGACCACCCCATGCTTGCTCAGATCTAAAAACAGTTATCTTAGTCACGATCATGCAACTTGCTAAGTAAAGTGATAGACAGAAATCTGTGGATCTTGGTTGATGTGCTCCATGCGCCATCCAAATACAAGTCCCCAGTTTGATCTTATCCTGACACTTTATTTTGTGGTAACCTTGGACTCCATCTAATCTACTGGTAATAACAATTTCAAATATATCAAGAAAACAATTTTTCCAGGCAGGTTAATCATCAATTAGCAAAATAAAGACATAACATGAATTCGAATTTAAGGACAATAATAAATAATCAACAAAATACAAATACAAAATACAAGGGTACAAACTCAAATTCATACCTGGCAAATGAGGCACACAGCTGTAGTTGTGTGGGAAGTTCTGGTTACAGAATGCTTCCTTGACAATATAGACACACCACAATGGTGCGGGAAGTTCTGGTTACAGAAGGCTTCTGAGTCTTTTGCCTAGCCTCCTTATATACACAGATAAGACAGAGTCAAAATCTACAGCAAATTTGGTCTGGTATGTTCTTGTGACCTAAAGGGGATACAAAAACACTACAATGTTCAGGTCTCCTGGAAATGACACACCCATGACAGGAGTGTAAATTATTTTCTAAGTTTTAAGCCCTTAAAATGCTACATCCCACAATAATAGAAATTAGATCTTTTTATCAATCATACCATAACCTTTAAAATTATACCAAACATGGAAATGACAACTCAATGACATCACACTGTTGCATATTGTCACGGGTGAAGAATCACAAGACAAGGCAGGCTGAGTGAAAAAGCCCCGGAGGGTGGGTTTATTACAATGAATGGTTCAGTATTGTGCAGAAAATGGTGAAGGTGGCGTGGCTGGTGCTCTGTGCGCTCCTCGTAATGGTGAAAGTGGGTGTCCAAGCATGCTCTTGGTGGGGTGTCGGTTACTCGCTGCTTTCTGTGAGGAGAGACAATAGAGGTTAGTGTCAGCATAGCCAGTACGAGACAAAACTCGTCTTTAGCGCGGGCGTCGGTGGCTTTTAACGCCATGCGCTGATGAGGTGCAGCCGTGACCGATTAGTCGGTGATGAGGGCGTGCAGGTGTGGGGTGTTGATTGCTAGGGCGACGCTGATCAGTTCGAAGACGCTCGTCACAATATATAAGTTCAGTAAGCTCTATTGATCTGAGGCCAGAGGGAGGGGGAAAGTAAGAGGGAAGGGGGGAAGGCAGATGTGGAATTTAAGGTATCCATGTCCCATGGGGGGGAAGCAAGAAACATCGGCCTGGGACAAAACATCAAATGGTGTTTTTATTTAATGATATGTTCCTTTAGATAAACCCAACATTGATCAATAGACCAACTTCAAAAAACTTTAAATAAAAGCCTCTGCTTAGTGCAGAAATGTAAATTACATTGTCTTGAACAGGTTCAGAATTAATCTATAGAATGAAGTCTTAAAAAAAAATAGAGATTCAGAGACACACTCTGTCAGTTGATGTCTAGACTAATAAATCCTTGTCTGAACGTGTTAAAAGAAGTCTTCTTTAATAATCGTGGTCAAACAGGCAAAGATCGGTAACTGGTAAGCGATAACAACAAAGGCAGGGCAAGGCAAAAATTATAAACAGGCAAAGGTCAAGGCAGGCAGAGAACATTCACAAAGGATATAAACAGTCCAGGGATCAGGGCAGGCGGCAAACAGGCATAAACGATAAACAATCCCGAGGTCACACGCAAAGTAATCAATAAACATGGAAACCACTCAGAAATGATGGCCAAGGCAAATCAAGACTTCGCAATGAAACAGAGTACACAGTTTATACAGGGTGAGGTGATTGGGCACAGGTTAAGCTAATGAAGTGATAAGTATGTCACATTCTGGGAGATGTAGTTCAGATCTTGATGGGCTAGAATTTAGGAGATGGCGACTATTCATCTGTGTTTTATAAACTCAAGTCTGTGCAGTCTGTTTGTGACAATTACATTGGCAAGCATTGGCATTCTGTGTAAAAGTGTACAGTATCCTAAAAACGGTGTTTCAAGTGAACTCCTGTTGCCTGGGCCTCTTCCTGTCTTACTCCATGCAGTCACTAGTCTTAACCTCTGATACAGTACATCACAAAACTGGTAAATACTTTTATGGTCTTTAGTCCTTTGGAAACAAAGTCCTGTTAAGAAGGTATTGTTTTTATATGTTCATGTTGAAAGAACCTTTTCCAGCATTTTTAACGTTTGCTAGTTTAGAGGCATCAATTAAATCTATGAAATAGTTTGTACTACTTGTGAAATTCTGACAGGTGAAATTCTGATGATAGAGTCTGATTAAATAAATTCTGGACAAATGTATACTATTTTTTTCAGTGTTTTCTGAGCAACTGTTCATCGAATAAAATATTTAATTTATAAATTATAAATTATTTAATTATTATATTAAATAAAAATTTGGCCATCCAGGGTATAGTTGTCCATTTTTTCATCAGTAGAACAGTAAAGAAAAACTTCCTTGGGGATTCATAAAGTGCAAATATGTGGATGTCATTTACATTTATGCATTTGGCAGACACTTTTATCCAAAGCGACTTACAGTACATTCAAGTTTTGTCAATACATGTGCTCTCCTGGGAATCAAACACACAACCTTTGCGCTAACACAATGCTCTACCAGCTGAGCTATGGGAACACAAATCCTTCAAATCTTTAAGTCAAATGTCGAATCTTTAGGTACAGGCCCTGCACCGAAATGTCAGGCAGGCAAATGTGTATAATATAAATGATTTAACATAACTGTATATTAATTATTCACAAATACGTATCTGTATGTACCTTGTTAATATGGTTACAGAATGCTAGAAACACTGCAGTGTTAATCAGTCAGTCCATTCTCCAGTTAAAATATGCAGGGATGAAAACACAGACATTATCTCAAGACGTTTATTTGTATAGAGATAAAGTAAGCTATATTTCTTTTGTTTTTAACTGCATTTGCAGGTGACCTGCGTGGAGGAAATATGAGAGCACTGGCATGTAGGGATGCCAAGGGGAGTCATAAAGTGCTGGCACCACCCACCCAAAACTGTTGTCTCAGACCTAAACCTAAACTAAATATACAACAAGGAGGGCTGAAATATATAGGATCCTATGCCTTTTCACCTTCTGGCTGGCAAAGGGGATTATGTGTTGGATGGTTGCAGCTAGCAATTAGCTGGATCCTGTTCAATTGGTGTCTTCGGGGTTATGTTGGAGTTGCATCCTCACTATAGGGGGTCTTTCCCCCATGAGAGCTTCACCTTTCCGAATCCCACGTCAAAATGTCTAATTAGTGTGCTCTTTGGATAAAAGCGTCAGCTAAATGACTAAATGTAAATGTAGATATGCCATTACAGCTTACATGGAGACAGCATATAGAAAGATAACATCTTATGGGACAGGGGTTTAGGAGATTTGCAATAGAACCATAAAATACACATAACACACAAAGTAAAAAACATACATAAAATGTATACAATAAAAATACCCGAAGATTACACAATGAAGGTGTATGGAAGAGAATTAAAGACAAATAAATAACAAAATAGAAGAGTCTTTTGGACTGTAATTATATCATTTAGCTATTAGCAGTATTAACAATTTACAAAACCCTAAGCTAAGTTAGATGTCAGCAGTCTCCCTGTAAGCAAGCCAACACGGCGACAATAAACAGAAAAACATCACTATAGAGAGTGTAAAATAAGATTAAGCCCTTACTATCTAGGGTGTGTGTGTCTGTATGTCTGTGAAAGAGAGAGAGAGAGAGAGAGAGAGAGAGAGAGAGAGAGAGAGCGAAAGAGAATCTGTAATCAGTCAGATCTTCATCGTTTACCTTTAAAACACATCACCGCAGTGCTCGGGTGTTGCAGCCTCGCTGGCGCGTGCATTAGAAGAGCTCATTGCACCACTGCACCTGTTCTGGAGGTTGCATATCACAGGAAGCCGCTGTGCAAAAACTACACATACGTCTACGGGCTGAGCATAAATGACGTCTATTTGATAAGAATTACGCGAGGGTAAAACACAGCGGAAGAGACTAGATAGCTGTCGCACATCGCTTTGTTGTCGGTGAGTTTTATTCAAAATCGCTATGTTTATATAAGTCTCATTAAATGCATACTATTCATATGGTTAGCAGTCAGTAACAGTAGATTTAGTTGTTTATCATGTAAATGAGATGTGCTGGTTTGCCTCTTTGTTCATTCTTCGTCCTGTTCCGGCTGTCATTTCTGCAATAACAGCAGCATCTATTCTAAAGCGAGCAGTTTTGTTTTAATATCGGTTACATTTGACATTGCTTTTCTACATGGTGACAATATTGTAGACACAGATACGTTTCATGAAATAATAGAGATTTAATTTGGGTTGTGCGTTTGTATGGCATCGGTAGGCAGATTATTAATGGCATCCACAAAGCTTTGTTAGTGCACAGCCATATTGCCCTCTTTTATGGTGGCATTTTGGTGTAATGTAGTGCGTGGTGTTTAAAAAAGAGTGGTTACGCTGTTCTATATATATATATATATATATATATATACCTAAAAATCTATGCCAAAACTAATTGTGTATATGTTTAGAGCCAGCATTAAAAGAAAATGTGTGTGTGTGTATGGACATATAGTTATGGACATATAGTTAACTATATGTCCATACTATACCTATAGCACTTATTCACTGTTGCCTCTTATTGTTGTTTAAATTGCTTCCTTGTCCTCATTTGTAAGTCGCTTTGGATAAAAGCGTCAGCTAAATTACTAAATGTAATGGAAATGTCTATTTTGCCAAATCGATGCAGTGAGAAGAAATTTGTAAAATGTCAGTGGCCCCCTAGTGGGCCTATTTATTATTACGGTGAAACACTAATATCCTTCTATACTAAACCTAATTAAATAATGACAAGCTATATATCATTGGAAAGCTCTACGAATATAATTTTCATGTCTCACCCTTTTGCAAAAGAAACAATGTAGAGAGGAAATGTCACAGGTCCACAAGTGGGCCCCATTTTGTTATTACATTTTGTCTATAACACTAATACTATACTAAACCTATAGACACCTAAAGAAACCATAACACACTTATATATCACTGGAAAGCTGTAAGAATGTAATTTACATAACTTTCCAAGCTTTTGAAAAAGGAATGCTGTAGTAAGACAAAATTTGTAAAATGCCATTGGCCCTCATGGACCCATGTGTTATTAAACATTTATAACACATATGTCCTATAATAATTAATGATAAATAACAAGAATGGTTAATAAGACACCAAAGCAATCCTTAAGAGGCATTTGAATCAAAAACATCTACTTGGATTTGGGACAACCTGTCCTAGGAGTGTTCAAGGTGGGGGTTTCAGGTTTAAGGTTTAACCGGCTCATTCCACAGCCCTTTTATTAAAATGGTATAACAGGGAGCATCACAGCTCTCACTCAAAGTGAGACCAAGGCTCCACCCGTTGAACAGCTAGTTAAAGGGAGCTTGCCAGTAACAAGCTACGACTCCTTAGCACATCTATTCTATATAGAGCGTATACGGAGGCCACCTACCAGCAGAACGCCAATATCCGGGGCAACAATGAGCTGATAAGCCCTTGCTCGTAATCATCACTGGTCCAAAAGCCTAGAATCTGTTGTGCGTGCTTGTCCAACTGTGCAGGACAGGAAAATAGAAAGGAAGTGAGAGGGGGCTACTTCTTCATTCCCTCAAATGTCCCAGCCCACCTGTCCTTAGCGTCCTGCCTCCTCTGCCTAGCATTGTTTTGCTTCTACGCTTTACTCCATGAGGGCGGAGAAGCGTGGGCTGTGATGCTCTGCTCCTGGCTTTGCCTCCAATCCTTAAATCTTGATGGGCTATGCAGAGAAACATGCGACGAGGACCTAGATATATGTGGGATGCATTTCTAAAAAGAGACTAGAGACTGCGGTTGAGACTGTTGAATCAAGGAGAAATTTATTTTCCTTCTTCCAAATACCCCCTAGACTTATCCACAGATGTCTCTCTGTGGCCACCATCCCCACCAAGAAACAACCTATGGCGACAGCTGTTTTGTTTTTTGGGCATTGTTATGTTTATAATAAACATCACATATTATTTATCATCACATATTAGACTTTCTTAAAAAGGGGATTGATGAAGCACTTAAAACAGGTTTTCAAAAGATGCTTTCAGAGTTGCTTAAGACTAAAAGAGTAAAAAAGTATTCCTTTTATTACAACTTTTTCACCCATTCCCATCAGATAAGATCTATTTTTAAGGCATTGGCATCTGCTGTCATTCGAGTGCTCTTTCTTAACACCCTCCAATGATTGTACACAAATGGGCTAGAAATTTAAGGGATTGTTTAGTAGATTTGTTCCTAGTCCTTCCCAGAGTGTTGAGTCCTATACATAATAGAAATGATCATTGTGGCAATTGTGCTCAGGTAATAATACATTTAAAACATCTGTTTTTTGTCATCATAGAATGGTTAAAAAATATGAAATCACTTCTTTCATTAATTGTGCTTCAACTTATGTTGTTTATTTGATTTGTTGTCCTTGTGGTCTTGGCTATGTGGAAAAAATATTATGTCAGTTAAAACAAACAATCAGTAAACGTCTTCTTCTTTTAGAAGACGTTGATATGCTTTTAAAGAGATGCAAGTTATTTTGGTTTGTGAGTCTTCATGTCAGGGTCCTGGCGTCAAGTCTAGAGATCGCATTCTGCCAGGATCCTGACACAGTCGGTGTCCTATGTCAGAGCGTGGGGCTAGATTCCGACCTGTCTGTTCTTGGTTTACGTTCTGAGAGTCGGGGTCTAGTCTCTGGGTGTCCGTTTAATGTGAAGGCACATGACTTTGGTTGTTTACATCTGCCATGTGCTCCTCCGGTCTGACCTGTCGTGATCTGTTCCCGAGTCCTGATGGTTTTGCCTCGTGGTACGAGATCTGTTTGTTGGTTTGTTTCGTTATCCTCGTTGGGTTTGTTTTCGTCAAGTGTTTCCTGTTTGTTGTATGTTTAAAGTCTATTCTCGTCTTTGTTCATTTTTTTGATTACATATTGTTTATTTGTTCTTTTCATAAATTGGCTTTAAATTCGTATTCATTTATTTATATTTTGTACTGAAATTCTGCCTTTTGTTTCTCATTCTCACCCCCTTGTGGAATCTTTGAGTTCTGTCTATTTAAATAAAGCCCCTTGTGGGGAGTTTTGTTTGTGTGAATCGTGTCTGCAATTGAGTTCTGTCCGTGCGAACCTGACACTTTAGGCTTTATCAGCTATGGGCATGAATGATGAAGCGCTGTTCAATGTGATGCTGTAACGATGATTATCTAATGTTTATTTTCCCATCGATTTGTTTTTCCATGTACATTTGTATGATTTTGTAGATACTAAGATTGACATTGTCAATTATGTCATTGATTGTGATTGGTTATGATGGGTCTAATTATCACCTTGATTGGTCATTGTTGATTTTAAAGGAGACTGTATTTAATTCAAGTGTTGGTATAGGCCAGATGATGATCATATGACAGAAATGTTGTCATTAAAGATTTTTTGATACCTTTGCAAGTATTGATCGTGTGCGGGATTTTCTGCTGATATGAGATGGAAAAGCGACTATTCTATATTACATTACATTACATTGACAGACACATTGGATGACATACATGCAATTTAGTTTGGCTTATAAAGTGGCATTTTATTGTAATTATGATGACGCTCCCCACTGAAACCCCAATGTGAACACTGTACTGATGGTAGAAACACTGACAATTTTACTGTTTGTCAAACGCCTTTTACTTTAAAAGCCCAGAAGGAAACAAAAGGTGAAAGGAACAGCCTTCCCAAGAAACGAATAAGACAGTTCTGTAGTAGTGAAAGTTTAATTAAGAATTTGCACAATAAATATTTGTACCTGTTCATGTCATGTACCTGTAAACTTTTCACAGCCCCAATGTGAAAATTTGTGAAAGTTGCATGTTTGCACTTACAGATGACAATCACACACCTGTATTCTGAATTTTAAATTGAAGAAAAACTCACAAATGTGTAAAATACATTTGCATAAAGGCAACAGAAGACACAGATTTGCATTGCGATACGTTTTGCAGTACAACCACAAGCCAGCACTCACAACCTCTTAAATCTGGCACTGCAATTTCAAGGATTTTCATTTAGATTTTTGCAAAGGTTTGTTCTTTAGCAGTGTGTGAAAAACAGTTAAACCAGACCAGCAAACTAAGTGATGAGAGAGTGTGTAGAAATATATAAAATATGCAAATCAATTATACTGGAATTAGAGAACTTGTGTGTGTGCAAACAGTGTTGTGTGTTTTACATGTACTTTCCGGTGTATTGAGGAAGTTTGCAAAGAAGCCCCCTCCTTTGAGTAGCTATTGTACAGGTCAGAAGGGTGGATGTGGTCTGACATAGAGTATCAACTACTGTGTAGTCTATTTTGTGAGTGGGGAAATAATAGCAAAGCAAGGAAGTTTGTGAAAATGAAGCAAAATTACACTACCATACCATCCACATTATGTGTGGTCTTTGGAGACACCCATGGTGTTTTTGTGTTATTGTAAGACATGGATATTATTTGTAATTGTTTGTTTCTGTTTAGTAAGTGTAGATATTATAAAAGGTATGGTAAGGGTGTTTTTATTGATGTTTGTCATTGTGTACTCTGTGTTTACAGTTTACACTTAGAGTTTATGTAAGCCTCTTGAGTTTATTAAAATATTAATATATATTATAATATTAATGTCAACAATAATATTTGATATGTTGGTTGCACTTTATTTTACAGTACATGCTTTTTTGAACAGTGTAAGTGCCTATCAAAGTACTGAGTACTATAAGGTAAACTTAGGTTCAGGGCTGGTGCCTAGTAATTACACAGTTACACATACAGTACTACGCACGTAGCATGTACATATAGAAAAGGGCTGTTAAAGCGCTACTGTAATATGTATATTAATGTAGTATTTATAAAAAATATATAAAAAGTAACATTTTACATTCCTTTAAAATGAATAACTACAATTTCAAAGTTACACATGTATTTTGTGTATACTTGTTGTGTAAAGTGTTTTAAGTGCCCTATTGTTTTTCATTAGAATTGTTATTTTAAAGGTTTTGGACCCCTTAACATGCTAAAAGACATCTATTACCTCCACCCAACAGGAAGTCTTTTTTTAAAAATCCAAAATGTGCCTGTTGTGAACTTTTAAATACTCCTCCTAGGGGTTTTATTTAAATGTCACAAAACTTGGTGAACATCATGCCAAGACATTGCCAAGGAGTGTTGCCATGGCGAGGCTATAAATTATGGTGAAAAATCTACCATGCATTAAGTAAAAAGAAAATGTCTCATCTTCTGCAGGCATTCAGTGATCCACATAACACTTGAGAAATATGGTGTTGTTGGCTGATCACAATGATGTGGCTATTGCAAATCACAGTTATAGCACCACCAACTGGCAGTAGGAAGTGTGTCACTTACAACAGACTTATTAAATCAGACTTTAAAATAGTGTTCTATTGTTTGACAACTGAGAAGCCCTGTGTGGCGATGGTGCTGTAGTGGCCTGTCATCACTGCTTGAAGGGATATTTTTTTAATCTTTTTTAAACCTTTAGGGCCTTTGAGTTCCTTAACATGCTCAAAACCTCTTGAACCTTGGCACACAAAACAGAGTCGTCTGCCATTAGGGCTGTTGAAAGGCTGGCACGTGGGCAGGGCAAAGCACTGCCTGGTATGGGGCACAAAAGGATGGTGTCTATGTCAAACATGCATGTGCATAGTTGTACACGAAAGTTGGTACACGTATCAGTCTTATCGACCCAAACAACTTTCACCACCCCTTAGCTCTGTCCAACAAGAAGTTGATCACCTTGATTTTCTAAAAAGCACATACCATGGTGAGGCTATAAAATTATGGCGTTCTGTATCTATGAATGAGAGTTCTGACAGTTAGTTTTAATATAATCATTACATCAATTTAAGTCTATGGGATTTTTGGGAAGTTTGCTAACATATTTTAGCATTAATTAGCATAAAAGTAGCAGATTTCAGCATAATGCTAATAAATTTTAGCATCGATTAATATGATGTTACAAAATTTAGACCAATGATAATTCTATGAATTTTTTTCAATGAAAGTCTAGGGCACTGATCATCAACTGGCGGCCCGTGGGCCGAATCCGGCCCGCTGAGCCGTTCAATCCGGCCCGCGACTGTTTTCCAAAATTTTGAGGATCAAAAAGAAAATAGTGCTCCACACTATTAACCCTCTGGGGTCGGCAAACGCGCCGGCGCGTTTTGAGGCATGTTTTGATGATAACGCGGAAATGAACGTAAAATGCTCCGTCATTTCTGATCGTACAGATACAACCAATACACCATTCGAATCTGTAAAGGGTCTATTTTTATTTGTATACACTCACAATAACAATGAAACCCTGTGCTTTTATAAAAAGAAGAAAACAGACAGGGTACGCACTCTGCCGTCGCTGTCTCTGTCATCTCTTTTCACAGACACATAAATAAAACAACCTAGATCTCAGTAAATACGTGCCCCACA
>JAZGTJ010002550.1:0-41435 GCA_036877575.1 Botia almorhae
ATCTAAGACTGAGATTTCCCTGTAGCCAACCTATGGTTCAAATTTGGAATCTGTTTATTGCAATATTGAGGTGATGAAAGTGACTGGTGTTTCCTGAGCACACATATTGTGTCAGATAGGATGCGGCTAAAAAGGTTGAGCAACATCCTAATTTTAAAAAACAACAATGGATTCTAGTCTAAATTCATATTATTTCAATGGTATTCTTACTAATAACTAACAAGCAGCATTCTGTTTTGAAGAGTAGCATCAATAGACATGAAAAATATCTTCTGTGGAAGGTACTTTTACTATATAGAATAGTAGAACTTCAGTATATTAAAGAGTGAGTTTGTACATTGGTTAAGAAATATTTATCATCCTTTCATCAGTTTTTGCGCTTTGCATATTAGAATATGGTTTCATTTCATTTGGGCTGTTTATTAAAAAGCTGTTGCAGAATAAATGCAGGGCCAAGATTAGGTTTTAATCTTTTAAACAAAATATTAACACAAGTTTTAAACAAAATATTAACACAAGCTGTCCTGATAATTTGAACATTTGTTTGACAGGATCTTTTCTTCTCTCTCTATCCCCATGTGTCACTCAGTGAGAGAAACAATCCATGCTAATTAAATTTTATAATAGATGATTGGGAGTGCAGGAACTCTTCAGCTGCTGTCCACTGACACTGAGCTCTCATTCATAATCCTTTACATACTAAATTAAAATATCTTATTGACATTCTGCCTTTTAACATTTAGCATTTGACCTCACATCAGTCTTCTACAATTACTAGATGTAAAATACAGGAATAGACTATAGGCAGATTTCTAGATTATTGGATAATCCTCTGGTGGTGTTTAAAACACACACAAACTCCTTATAATTGGACATTGAAAGACTGGACATTGACCCTGTAGGGACAAGAAGATCATAGTGACTTTGAGATGTCCTGGAATGCCCAAGTAACAACATAGCAATGCTCTGACAATCACCCATAAACCTTAGCATTGTGGCAGTGAGTTTGGGTAACACCACTCACATTTCTTCGTAATATGTGATGAAAAAATAATTTGATGAAAAAATGTAACTTTTTTCTGTAACTTTCTACTTGTTCGTAAACTTTGAGGTACAATCATGTGTATTATTAAATTGATAGAAAATAATGATAATATAGGTGCTATATATAAAAATATACATACATACATCTTAATTCCAAAATCTATAATTTTGGTATTTCTTTGCTTTCATTAAAGATCTATGGTTTAGGGTATGGCTGATTTCTAAGGGGAGGGTCTGCTGTTAATAATTCAAATTTAAAGATGTATTTTTGTACTCGCAACACAGGTTTAAAGTTATAATTGTTGTACTTTTCCTTTTCCCCATTTAGAAGTGAAAACTCCACATTTTATGGTGAAAACTCCTGTGTAGAATATTAAAAAGCAGCTGTGAATCTTAAGTCAGTGGCCATCATCCAAGGTAGAATCATCACAGTCTCAAGAAAAAAGCTTCTGTTGTTGAGTGTGTGCATACACTTGTGTGTTCTGGCAAAACTCCAAGCTTTTATTCTAATAAATGTTTGCCCTCATGGACTCAGATGAGGTAATTGGGTTTATATCCAGGCAGGGTACTGCTAACTCAGGTCTTTTAAAGGGTGGCTGGGATAGTAGGATATGGAGGTCAGAGTTTTGGATAGATGTCCAATGTTATTTAAGGCTCTAGTGCATTTCTGGTGTGGGAGGGAACCCCACAACCCCAACACACACCAGTTTCTGCTTTTGACTCCCTGCTCTCAATGTCTGTTGACCTACTGGTAAAGTTTATTTTATTGTATCCATCCTTTATCCTGTAAGCTCTCTCTAGTGGACCAACAGACCTCATTAGTCTCTGTTCGGATACTGTGTATAGCTTCAGGCAGAATGTTGGCTTGTATCTTTAGAATGATTCATAAAATAAAGTGAAAAGCCATTTGTAACCTATTCATATTTTATTTTTCCTGATACAGAAAACATTTGTTATATAAATAATGACCAAATCTGCCCTTAAGAAGTTTAGAGGCAGAGAAGTTTGCATTTTTATCACACTTTAATAAAAGACAAACTTCAGTAACATGCACAATAGGACCATACATGTATTTACTTTTTATTTACATTAGAAATGTTTTATTTACATTACATTAGAAAGTAAATAGAAAGGTTAAAATATATAAAAAAATATTTTATACATTTTGCAGCCATGTTCACTTTAATGTATGCATTCTGCTTTTGTTTATGTATCTGTATGTTATAATGTATCAGCAACACTTTATTGGTTCTGGCTGACTGTCAGATTAAGGGCAGACCTTTCTGCAGTCATTTTTAAAACACAGAGAGAGTCTTGCACAGGGCAATAAAAGCCCCTCCATCATGTGTCTGACTGTGACATTGACCCCAATTGCATCATTTCCCCCCCACGGCCAATCTCCGCTCCTTCATCCTCACCAATCCTTCACCAAACTTCATATCTGTGTCATCTTTACTTCATCTTTTTGCCTTGCACCCTCCTTCAGTCTCTGTCTTTCTATCTCACTCTCCCTCCCTCACCTGCCTTTTAGAGTGATGTCATTTGATATGAAAAAAATGTGGCTCACAGACCCTTTGAGATGCAGCTCCTTTGTATCAAAATGAGCTCTTTGTTTCAGCTACTGCCAGCCTCTCAGAGCTGTGAGACAAAAAAATAACAAAAACTCACATTAATTCTTATAAAAAAAGAAAAAAAAGAACAGACAGTTGATGTTAATTTTAAATGACATAAGGTGTTGAATTTTAATGTCAGATCCAGCATCTCTCTGTACAGTTAATGCCATGCTGAGTTTTATTTGGACATCAGTCAAATGTCTGCAGACTCCAGTACTGCATGTGTCTATGTTTAGCATATGTTTTATAGCTGTCTTTTCCGTGGGTGCTTGTGATTGTGTAGCTAAAACACCTGCCAAAATGGCACTTAAAAATTCCGCTAAACATTTGCCTGGTAGGCAGCACCTTTTTATCTGTAAAATACTGCCCATCTTTGTCTTTCACACTCACTTTATTTTTTCAGATCTTCAGGGACTATAACATCATTCCCAGCGATTGTGAGTTTATTGTTATTTTATATTCTTTATATTTTGTCCAGCGGGTGTTTGTGGCTGTGCTTGATATGGCATCACATTTGGGTCACTGGGCGGCAGTGTGGCAGTTTAAGTGTGGCCCTTGTTTCAGTTCCCTCCAACTGTTCAGCAGAGGGTTATATCAACAGACGCGCATTGTTAAAAAGGTGCTACTGTAGTGTATCAGATGTATTTATGAACTACCCCTGGCCTGTTGCCCCCAATTCTGTCCTGAGAGCTTTTCCATCCTCTTAGACGCTATCTGAGGCCAATATGACTTTGCTGGTGTTAGCGTTATCACATGCCAAATTGTACACCTTCATTTATCTGTCAAAAATTCAATCAGGGAAAAAGAAACCTCCAGTAAATCACATATCTTAAATTGTCCTTCACTATCAAAAGAGCAAAATATAACTCTTTTCTTCAGAATGAAGTCTGTTCATTAATGTCCTTCTCATCATATTTATATATTTAGCCACGTTAACACAAGGCGCACGTTTGATTATAGTGTGATAAATGAGAGAGCATGTTTGTGCAGCACAGCTCTGTGTAAGACCATGTCTGGTTCTTGTTATAGATCTGACATGCTATTTGTTGGCTCTGCTGTCTGGTCAGGCTGAAGAGCCCAGGCAGTCATATATTTTAAAATGGAATCAAATAGTTTCCCAAGCCTTTTACAATGGTGCACCTCTCCAAACAATAAACATACTTCTGTGTCACTGGACTCACACACATAGACTACAGTCACACCGTGACAGTAGTATAGACTACAGTAGTATAGAAGTATAGACTACTATATTAATATATATTGTACAACAGTGCTTCTCAACCACTGTGCCATGGTATATAAGTGTGATGTGAGAAGTCATCAGATGTGCCTTATATATACTTAACTTTCACATAACTTTGCAGTATTTGACTGTATTGGATGAAGTTTAAGTTGCTTCCTACATAGTCTGTATTTATTCTTTATGCTAGTAAGTTTCAAAAACTCACTTTTATACTTACACTTTCATAACTCATATTTCTCACTTTTCACACGCACATTCACGCCTTACCACCAAATAAATATAGATTGGCTTTTTTAGACCCTTTATTTTACATTGACACTACCATTGTGCTGTTTGTACACTGGAGGATGCACACATAAACTTTTTGACTGTGAGAAATATTATGAATATATAATATATAAGTAATTTAACATGTTGTTTTAGTATTTGTTTATAAAAAAGGATTGTGTTGCCCCATTGTCACCTTGCACACCCTCAAGTGTGGTTAGAGTTTGGATAGAACACTGGGGTTATTCACAATTTAATAGGAAAATAAGATTGCAAAAGAATTTTTTTTTTTAAAACTTTTAATAAACATTCTAGCAGCCACTCAGCAGTGCAATGGCAACCACCCATAATACTTAAGCAATTGTGTAGTAACAACCTGGCAACTTCTCACAGCACCCCAGCATTGCATTTTTCCTAAAAGTAGCATATCTCTTTAAAGCTTTGCACATATCTGAGGGACCGCATGATCTTGTAAATCTTTGAAGGACTGTCTGCACTAGCGGACATAACACTTTTAATCCCTGGCTGAGATCCATGGCCCCTGCAGGGCTAGTGCAGGCTTGTGTAGCCTGGTGGGTGTTCTTGTGTAAGGGTGATGGGGGTCACAGCTTAGTAGGTCTGGACTGTGTCCAGAGCAAGTGGTGCTGGGCCTACTAATATAAACAAAGAGGAACACACACTCCAGATTAATTTGTGTGTGTATGTATGTGTGTGTGTAAGAGAGAGAGACCAGAATGAGACCACTGTTATGATTGAAATCAAACAATTAATTACTGCAACATGCAGATGCAGTGGTTGGTGTTAATCAGTCTAAATTAGCAGGTCTTATTGTCAAGTCAGATTTGCATAAAAGTTAATGTTTATTATTAGTATTTTTTTCCTTTATCGTAATAAAAACATTTTACTTTGTTATATATTCAGTTTAAAGAAATTGTGTTAGTTATATCCTCATAATCTGTACTATACAATGCAACATTAATGCTCTTAATTGGATCTCTCTTGGATCCATTAAGTCTCATAATGGATCCAAATATTCATGTGATTCCAGTCCTTGTGAAAATCGATTTTTTCAAAAACAATTTTCTGTTCAATTAAATATTTAACAGTTAGTTGGTAGTTAGTGGCCAGGTTTCAACCTTTGGGGAGAAAGAAGTAAAGTATATAAGCACATAAATCCACAGTATAGACTGCAAGCTCACTTGCTGTGTGTCTCTCTCTGGTTCTGAGAATCAAACACTTTCAGATAAATGTTTAATGAGCTTGAGGCCATTAAAGGAAAGAGGCTTTTTCACTGTCAACCATTTTTCTTCTGGTAATCATTAACATCAGATAATCAGAGAAGGTCTCTCGGCTTGTGTTCTCCATATAACCTGCACCTCATAAGGGTTCAATTCTGGTCCATGTGTTTCCCTGGGAAAGGAATGAAAACATGTTGAATTTGTTTATATTATTCCTGATGGAAGTTGTGTAGTATTAGACCAGCTGTGTAATTACTTAGATTAAATGTGTAGCTACATTTTATGTGTCTGTTTTCTTACCCAAGGGAGCTGTTCACACCTGAATATCAGGAGATATGGTACGATCCAAATGGAGTCCGTCAGTTTTCCAAACCTTCCATCAGGGTGAGTGCAAGAGCCATTCCAGAACCACTAACTCTAACAAGCTGTTGTCATAGTTATCTTATGACAAGTTGTTACAGAAACTCAGTCTGTACCACAACAAAGTGTAATTGTTTTTGCTTTGCTGTTATCTGTGTTTATCTGGGTTGATATTATTAAAGTAATTTAATATTAGATTAGAAAGTAATTCATGACATCCATTTAAGATTTCTACTTCTTGTAAATTTGTTTAGTTTTTGTAATTCTGGATTAGCCTTCTCCTTTGTTCTATTGTAATATTTATACAGTGTAATATGTATATAATTCTGTTTTGGTTCCAGGACCACTGTTACTATCATGGGGCTGTTAAAGGGTTCCAGGGGTCCAGTGTGGTTCTCAGCACCTGTGATGGACTCAGGTGAGAACCACCGCAGATTTGCATTAATAACTCATGAAAACTGTTTTTGTCATACATGTTCAACATATCTCTAATTTAGAAGTTTGCAATGTAAAATTACATTGTAAAACAAATCTGATTGACCGAGCCATGCAAAGTCATATAGCTCAACAACACTGCTTAAACAGGGTAAAATCATATATTCAACCAGAATAATTTTAACTTATACTTTTTTATGACTTTTAAGTATAAATCACAATTTTTGGAGCAATTGATTGTTATTTTTACATTTTGTAATATACTTTGTGGTTAATGATTCGAAACATTATCAAAACCCCATCTATTGCATATGATCATACACATCATAAAAAATGAGCGTGTTGCACAAAGGTGTTTTTTGCAACAGTGCCCAGAAAGTTGAGTTGAATGAGTTCATTGTAGCAGCACTGTTAGAATCTGAGTGGGCTGAGAGTAGAGGTATAGAGTCCTGTTCAGAGATCAGACTCCTGCTGAGACAAAGTTTCCTGTCTGAGGTCCTGTAAGGCAACAAACAGGAGGAGCACATTGACTGCTAGAGAAGAATTATTGATGTCCTCCTAAAAGGGCAATGAATATGTTTAATCGGACACAGTTTGAGTTAGTGGGGGAGAGAAAAGGAAATATTAGAAATTTAGCCAAACATGAGCATTTTGTAAGTCTATATACACACACTGTTGCAGCTGGTTTTCACAGCTGCAAAAACCGTATTTCCTTTTTAGTGGATCTATATTTGTTAGCTAATCTAAATATTTAATTTTGAGTTTTTTGGCGTATTGTGTAGAAATAGTTTGTATTTTTGCAGCTGAGCATCATCGCACATCTGTGAAGTGTTGTGTGTGTAGGTTTGTGTGTTTAGGGAATACTGGGATATCCAGGAAGCAAGAAAATCTGCTTTGTCTTATATAACCCAATTCTGCATAAACAAAAGTTGGCCATCAATTCCATTTTATTATATTTTTCCATCTGGGATAAAGATAATTGAGTTTTCCATCTTGAACTGAGTTTTCCATCTTGTTTAAATGTCTGCGATCATGTTTTTACACTTAAACTTAATCCCAATGTTCAAACGTCCTTCATGTGTTTTTCTTTTGAATTCCTTAGGGGCATGATAACTGTCAACCACAGCGTGAGCTACATAATCGAACCACTAACTGACCAAACACACTCTCAGGGACACGCTGTGTACAGCACTCAGAGCCTAAAGCTACCAGTGGGCACCTGTGCACATCATCATGAAGACGGGAATCACAACAAAAGCCTTCAAGAGCTGATGGATGTGATGGTGCAGTCTCAGCACATCTACAGGGTGAGAGCAGGTGGATTGTGGGATTGATGTACAACAACTTCTAATAAATCCCATGTTTATGTTAAGAACTATTGAATATGTTAAATCCACTACTGTCTAACATAAAAACTAAATCTATCAAATCCTTCACCTCATGGTGATTATAGCATTAAAATTTAATGACCAAAACATATGTTGGTTTGCTGTTTTCTTTCAACATACCAATATCACTTAAATCAGTCTTTTACACTGAACAACATTTGCAAATTGACTTCATAATATCAACATTTTCTGATGGTTAAGCACTTCCTTTAATTGACATTACTGTTTTTAGTAAAGCTTCAAGCCCTATTTTGTACTGTATTTTTGGAGAGTATCATATAGTAAAAGTTATTAAAGTAAATGAGAAAAGCTGACTAGTACTGGTACTAAACTAAAGATACATTGTTTTTTAACTTGGTATGAATAAATGGACTGTCTGTTCACAACTGAAAACAGGACGTTCAGCAGTCTCAATTACTCATGTCTCATGCATTTACATCATAAACTCAACAGCACTTCTGAAGAGTATCAGTTTAGATCATCTTTTATCTCTTTCTATCTGCAGGAGAGAAGAGACGTCAGCAGTAATATGAAGTATGTGGAACTGATGTTGGTGGCTGACCACGCAGAGGTAAAGTCACTGTTGATGTCAGATGTTTGTTGAAGGGCTGAGGCTTCTTAAGAAGCTTTGGAAGATGAAAAGACTTCAATCTTCTTCTTAAATTGTCCTTGAATTCACTTTAAGGTGCTTTGAATATGACTGTCATCCAAATGAGTAAAAATGAGTATGTGCCTTTAAAATAAATGCTGAGAGTATCACATTTATTGTTCAGAGATTTAATAATTCAGACTGTTTGAGCTTGCATTGATATCAGTGTTCTTCTACAGGACATGATAACCTCTTGTTTTTTTCTCTGCTTTTCACTTTGGTGAAAGGATCAGCTATATCACAACTAATAAGGACTGTGTCCTAACATAGCTAACATTCTCTGAAATGTTGGCTAACATTTTCTAAAAGTTTTCTTTAAGTTATCGAAAAACATTATTGCAGTAACATTGGTTGAATTTTTTTAATGTTATATATTATATATTAAAAACCTTATTTTTAAGTTGTTAGTGGAACCATTTAAAAACATTACAGAATTAAAAAAGTAACATTTGAATAACATTCTACAAATACAACATCTATAACAATAAAATAACATCTTTGACATTTTTGTTACTTAATGGAAATGTTCTTACAGCTTAAAATTATTAGCTGGAATAAACATGAACAATGTTCAGTGAACAATGAACATCAGCTGCAATTATCTACTGACTGTGGAGCTCCAGATCAGAAGATATGATGTTTCCTGGTATGAATCAGACAAGTTAAATTTCTTGTTGTCTCATTGCAGTTTGTGAAACATGATCGAGACCTTGAAAGGACCAAGGCGAAGTTGCTTGAAGCTGCTAACTTTGTGGATAAGGTGAGAGTATAAAATTAAACACAACTTTTAAAATTGTTCTATACTCATATGTGGAAGTGAAGCTGAACATTCTCTGTCATGTGATTTGATGTTACTAGTATTACAAAACACTGAACATTCGTGTGGCTCTGATCTGGTTGGAGATCTGGAATGATCAAGACAAGATCAATGTGACTGAAAACCCCTACAGCACCCTGAATGCATTTCTAACCTGGAGGAGGAAACAGCTCAGAAACCTGCCCAATGACAACGCTCAGCTCATAACGTCAGTCTAACTGTAATCCCTCCCACCTAGTTAACATCTGAGCTGTGAATTCATGATCTTTAATAATGGCTAAAAATAAAATTTCTGCCATCATTTTCTCAGCTTTATTTTGTTTCCAAAACTGTAAACAATTCCAAAAAGAGACTCTAATGCATCACAAAGGAACATTTTAAAAGTTTACTCAGCTCTTTTTTTATAAAACAGGCTCCAAGCCTTCCAAACATACCATAAAATACCTCAAAAATAGTCCATAGCTCAGCTATATCCTGTCTTGCATTTTTGTCTTGCATTAAAAAGTCATAGATTTTGAAACAAGATGAAGATGATTTGATTTGGTTTTATAGCTATTGAAACAGTGGTTTGATTTGTGTTTGTAGGGGTGTTTCATTTCAAGGCACCATCATTGGTCTAGCACCTCTTAAAGCCATGTGTTCAGAATACCAGTCAGGTGGAGTCAATTCGGTAAAAAGACCTACTTCATTTTCTATTGTGTATTTATTGCATTGTGTATCCCATTCCTATTTGGACTCACTTATTTTCTCTACCTCTCTACAATTCTCTCTTTTTATAGGATCACTCTGAAAGTGTGTTTGGGGTCGCTGCGACCATGGCTCATGAAATGGGACATAACTTTGGTATGAGTCATGATAGTCCAGGCTGCTGTTTCGCCCAGCCTGAGGATGGAGGCTGCATCATGGCTGCTGCCACAGGGTGAGGACCAAAGAAAATTATGTTTGATCATTATCTTCTATAAGTATGTGCTACATATATGTATGAAGCAAGAAGTACATTCAACATGCAAAAAGCTCAAAGGGGGTACTGAACCAAAAAAAATCAATAACAAAAAAGAAAGAAAAGCTGCTGACACACTGTAACTACAAAAATATTATTCAGTGCATGCTCTCACCATGTGCGTTACATTTTTCTACGGTATTGTGCAGCCCTAATAAATATATGTCATATTTCCTTTATGTATATTTGAGGACATTGACATACATATACATTGACATACATTATGTCCATCACTGCGCTTACAGTCAGTTACTACGTTTCAGTTACTTGTTAATATAGATGGTATTCCAACTGCAACTGTAAGCTGCTGTGTGAACAGGACATTTTGAAACTTGTGGCCATTGAGTGTGTAGTGCTGGAGATAGCCTGTAAAATTATACAACTCAAAACAAATAATGCACCTTTTTATTAAGGAAATCCTGTATTTTTCTCTCAGTGATCCTTTCCCTCGTGTCTTTAACCCCTGCAATGAGAAGGAACTGAATCACTACCTGAGCTCAGGTGGAGGCAAGTGTTTGTTCAATCCTCCCAACACCAGGGTCATGTACGGAGGTCAGCGCTGTGGAAACGGATACCTGGAGGAAGGAGAGGAGTGCGACTGTGGAGAAGTGGAGGTCAGGAGAGCATTTCATTGCATCTTGCATGTTCTTTTCTCACATGCCTTTATTCTGATTGATCTTCAATCTGATTGATCTTCAATCTTCAATTGATCTTGATACTTCCTGTGTCTATTTCCTTCATTCCGAAGGAGTGTTCGAGTCCCTGTTGTAATGCCAACAACTGTACGCTAAAGATCGGTGCGGAGTGTGCTCATGGAGTTTGCTGTCATGAATGCAAGGTACTGAGTGCTACTGTAACTTTAAAACCTTTTATTATGATTGGCTAACCTGCATGTTCCAGCTCAGTGGATGAATACTTAATAGACATTAGTGTGTGAACATGGGTGGTCGTTTATATATACAATCATGGTTGGTTCTGTCATACCCTGAGCAGCTGAAAAGCCCTGGAGTGATTTGTCGTCCATCGTCAGGCTCCTGTGACCTGCCTGAATACTGTGATGGGAAATCAGAGTCCTGTCCAGCTAACTTTTACCTGCTGGATGGCAGCAGCTGTACAGGTGGCAGTGCATACTGTTATACAGGCATGTGTCTGACCCTGGATCAACAGTGCCTTTCCCTCTGGGGTACAGGTAAGGTTTTACAGTCTAACCAACAATGTCATGTTTCACTTTTTTCCAGAAAATGTATAAGATTAAAGATTACTACTGCAAGTCACGTAATGATATGCCCGTACAGTTTTTTCCTGTCAAATATTTTGGAAAAGTGTTCACTTTAAAAATTTTAAAGCTGCAGTCAGTAACTTTTTTGGTTAAAAATGAACAAAAATCAGTTATCGAGTAAGTACATAACAGTACAGTTATGTACGTAACATGACATAACATGCGCATATGTGTTATGTCTCCCTAAAATAGCCCAATTTGCAATGGTGAGTTTATTTTTATATCACCTATGATACGATAGAGAGGCAAAAGTTACGGACTGCAGCTTTAAAATATATGATATATACAATTTTCTAAAATCACCCAGTTGGCCCATTCTCTTCTGTTCTATTCACTGTATAGTAAATTGTCTGTCTCTGTATCTCAGATGCCCGTCCTGCTCCTGATGTTTGCTTTAATGACGTAAATAAAGCAGGCGATCCCTATGGAAACTGTGGCAAAGATCTGAATGGCAAATACAGGAAGTGCACTGAGAGGTAAAACACTTTAATCTGTCTGTCTGTATCTGCATTTACACTATGTATAAGTTCAATAATCAATACTGAGAGATATAACAGATATAAACCGGATCTAAACAGATATAGATATAAATAGATTATGGATGTGCCAAAAATAAATATCTAAAGAGACATCACATGCTGTTGGTATTCTGGTTTTCTGTGTAGAAATGCAAAATGTGGGAAGATTCAGTGCCTGAGTTCTGCTAGCAAACCTGTAAAGTCCAACGCTGTCTCTATTGACACCACCATTGGGAGCATCCTGTGCAGAGGGACACATGTGTACCAGAGTGGTCAGCGAGAGGAGAGTCAGGGTGACACTCTAGACCCAGGCTTGGTTCAGACCGGGACCAAATGTGGGCAGAATGCGGTAGGTGCCCAGCACCTACCTAGATTTTGTTTCCTCTCCAGATATTGCACATTTAATATTTACGGAAAATGGACCAATTATGTTGATGACTCATCCTGCATCCGGAAGCTTTTACAAATTTTTGTTTGATTAACCACTTGAAAAGGCAAGAGTTGAAAATAATTAGGAAAAAATCATTAAATGTTAATTTTTATTTTATTTGCACTTGACAACATATCAAAATAAATATAAAATTTATTTTATATGACAACATATCAAAAGAGTTTTTATTTGATATATTTTGGTATTTATAAATTGTATCCCCAGGATACATTGTACTATTACGGTATAAAAAATCAGAGTGTTTAATATGTAAATACTGCTTACAACAGATTTCCTCACAATTTTGCAAAATCAATTATTAATAACAGTTTCAAAGAACAAAAACATCTATTGTTTTTGCATTTGTTGACAAATTAGCAGTTTGGGTACATTGTCATGAATTTTCCAGTGAATGTAATCAATCAACAAAAACGTGTCATAAGAATATTTTTCTGAGTAATTTTCATGGGAAAATTGCTCTAATGGGTTTAATTTTGATGCAACTCCTCTTGCTCATTTCCTTCTTCTGATCAGATCTGTTTCGAAGGTGAATGCCGCAACACATCCTTCCTGCAGGCAGACAAATGCAATGCCCAATGTCATGGCCGTGGGGTAGGTGTGAAATCATATAGCTTTTCTGTGCACATAACTGGCTATGCTTTATATTCTCACTATTGCTCCTACAGGTCTGTGTATAATATTTCTGTTTCTGTGTATAATTATTGACTGTTTAGTTTCATTGTGGGTTAAGTTCAGGCAATTTCAGCTCAGATAATGCAATGTTTGGCTTTATGTTTAAGGCCCTGTGGGTTATAATTGTAATGGAACAAATAGATTTAATAGATGTCTTGTCCTCTGTTTTCCTGCAGCTTTGCAATAACAACCACAACTGTCATTGTAACCCGGGATGGGCACCACCTTTCTGTAATACAGCAGGTTTAGGTGGTAGTGTGGACAGCGGGCCTGTGATCACACACAGTACGCCAGCTCGCACACAGTCACTGAATAACCAGAATATTCCATTAAACATAAACTGTTTAATGTTCACCTTTTTGTTGGTGTTTGGTGTGTATGTTTGTTCTTCTTTTGCCTTGTACAGGCAGCCTTTATCGTGTACTGGTTCTCCTCATCCCGTGTCTTATTTCGGGATTGGTTTTTCTTAGTGTCTTTTGGTGCTGCTGGAAACAGAGGCTACACCCCATTAAAGGCCTCACCCTTCCAATGTTTCAAATATGCATCAAGTAATCAACAAAATTGCTTATAAAATCAAATATATAAATTCAGTGATTTCCATGTCGTTACCAGTTCTGACAGGCAAATGTGTTCTTTCTCTTGTAAGTGTTCCAGAACCCTCTGAGTCTAAAAGTCATACCCCAGGTCACACCAATCCAGTGTTCCAGCCAAAGAAACCTCATGCTGATGAACAGGTGTGAAGTTAGTTTGTGCCAACATGTGTTTGCAGTGTCATTTCAAAAACACTGTGTCGTGTATCACTGCCTTTTAAAAACTTCCCAAATTTTAACATCATATAAGTGTCCTGTAGCAAAACATACAATGTATTACTATGTTTAAGTAAAGTGTCAGTTTTGTTTTTTCTAAAATTAACTGTGTATACAGTTATTAAAATTAACACAGTTCTATGTGTGTAGAACATCTGTTTATTTCTTTAGATCACTCTTTGGCAATGTTTCAATAATTGAAATAATGGATTGATTGCAAACATATTGTTTTTCTTATCACCACAGCAGGCCAATCCATGGGCAAGTCCTACGGGTCCATCCAGATCCAGATATTCTATCATTCGTCCTACTGTAAAACCGCCTCCAGTCCCAGCCTATGCTGTGAAAAATGAAAGTTTACTGCATTCAGAGACACACCCATCTCCATCAGTGGCCCCTAAACCAAGACCACTCCCCCCCAACAGACCCCCTCCACCCTGTCCCATGACCAAAACCTCCCAGCCTGCAGAGGTCAGTGTCCCCAAATTAGTGCTCTGTTTTTCCATGATCTAAAACCAGTTCTGTGAATGTTCTTTTGCATGTTTTCTGCCCATGTTATGTTTGTGTGTGGTTGGGCCAGAACTGATGCCATCATTGTTTTCCACTTCTCATAAAAGCAGTTTATTCAAATAATAAAACATCAGTAATCTGTAAATTATTATGGTTACATGTTATTAATAATAACTTTGTCTCATCTAGACATCACCTAAGAAAGGCTTGCCAGTGTCACAAGCCATGCTGCAGAGGGAAATCCGGTCTGACTCCCCCTAATGGGCACTTTTAAAATGTCAGGTAATCACCTGCAATGGAATGGAATATAATCATATTACTTACTGCATTCTGTCTGTATATACAGTAAACATTCTACTATCCTTTTACATTCTGTTCATTTTTATTGTGTTGTAGGTTCCAAAGGGATATTTCTAGAAAGTGATAAGTCTCCATGAGGCTTATGAGAGTGATACACCAATCTGCTCTGCACCTTTAATATTTTATTAAGAGTGACCAAACAGAATGCCTCACTCAAAGTGATACCTGCCTTATTAAGTCAAATACAGAAAGATGGATATTTATAAAAATAATTTTATGTCTATTTATTACTGAGACCTGGGGGGGACCTGGGTATTATAATCCAATAAGAGCATAGGTCATTTAAAAGACTTTTCTTTGTGCAAGACATTTGTCTTGCACAAAGAATATGAAATGTAAAGGAGTTTTTGCATGAATTAGTACCCTATTTTATGTAAATAGGGTGAACTGTAAGATGGAAGCAAAGGAATTACGTCTGATATTTACAGTCTGTCTTTATAGATTTGTCTGGTTAACTCGTACTGTGAATGAAGACATCAAAGATTGTTTTCCTAGCAATAATATTTTAAAATCTCGGATGAACTGTATAACAAGGGGCTTTTCTGAGCAGTCTGTCCTGGGTATTTGTGATAATGCTTGATATTATGAAAGAAAGTTTTAATTACATCTGGTGCTGTGAATTCTTAAAAGAGAGAAAGGTGTTTTCTTGCTACCTTTAAATATCACTTGATTAAATGTTCTTTTTAATAAGGGCATTAACACAGGGAATGTATTTTAGTTTAAAATAACCTAAAACATGTTAAAATGTGTTTTAAGGTTTGTTTTCTTTTATTTGTCTTATTTCTCTCTCAGCATTTTGGGGGGGAATTTAAAATATCCAAAATATTGTTTGTTTTTTGTGTGTATCTTGCACAGATAATGATAATCTCTTCTGTCAAACACAATGTTTTGGGGACAATGACCAATGTACTGGATTTTTTCTTATTATTTATTCATAGTGTAAAGATGCCTTATGGAAATTAATTTTTCATCAATATTAAAACATTGATATACTTGTGGGTGTTGGCTTGATATTGCAGGCTGCATAGGAAGCGGAAAACATAGCAATCTTTTTTATTTTGACTTTTATTTTGAATTTCAGTTTTTACTATGAGAATAAAACCCATTTTGTCCTATTCAAAATAGGCTGTAATTCATTGCCTTCCGTATCACATGATATATAAAAATTTTTCATCAATTAATCTTGGTTGTGCATTATTATTTTTAACATTATTGTTGGTTATTGTTATCTTAAATTGAGATCATTTGTTCATAAGTATATTTAACTGGACTTTATTCAACTTTATCCAATTTTATTATTTTCTATATTGTAACAATTGTTAATCTCATCCTGGGTTTATCAGAATGTTGTTAACCCTAAAGTTTCCTCAAGAGATTAATTATCTCCTGGTGGTTTTATTGAGCCGCGCTGGAGGTCTGTCTAAAGGAAACGCCCACACACACTGCTATTATGGCAACTGCAGGGAACCTTTATTATAAAACATTATACTTCCGGTCCGTCATTTTGGCAGAACGTGTTGTTCTCGGTCTCCGCTGGACGCCACAGAGCTAGCTGGAAGAACACTTTTAACGACGAATTTTCTGTGTTTGCCACTTCATTTGTACACCACAAACGAATATTACATTCACAGACATGGAACAAATGGAAGATCCCGCTGGATCAGATAATAAACGAGCTATAGAGCGGAAAAGGTGAGTTTTGTGTTGTAAACAAGGACCTGTTTACCATCTCTCAGATGCTTCTAGTGTTGGAGTGAAGCCATTTAAATACTGAAGAACCTGAACTGAAGTCAACATATGACATTTAAAAACTATTAACGTCATTGAATGACATTATATGAGAGTCAGCTGTTTTAAAGTACATATATAAACCTGTTGTTGTGTGGACAGTTTATCAGTTTATCTGAATGTGTTCTCATTCAGAAGTAAAACATTCTGAATACTTTTTTTTATTTCGTTAGTACATTTTTAGGTTTCTGATGTGTTTTCATATGCTTATTTATTGTGTGTGCATTTGTATGTATTATACAATGTAATATCTTGGTTTTGCGTTGCTCGCGTTTGCTGGTGAGTGTAAGTTCCTGTTAAAGCTACGTAAATGTACTAAAAGGAAAAAATACTTTGGAAGGTAATTTAAAAGTAATTTAAAGTAAATTTAAGAAGGGTATAGCTTTTTGAGACATCGAAGTTGTTTATCATGGTAAATCATGATGATGTGTTGCTCTTCTTTATGGCTATATGACTATAGACTATGTTAAGTGTTTCATTGAAAGGGTCTTGCAACGATGAATTAATTCATTAAAATGTTTTTTTGAAGTTGAAAATGTTAAGTGAGGACTTCAGAGAGGACAGGTGTTCAACAGCAGCAGCAGCATCCATCACTGTTTCCCCCCTCACATCTACACATCAGGTACAAGTAAGGAATAGTTCACAACAGTACTTATAGCAGTATAAGTACGTTATAGCGTTTGTTTGACTGTTTTTGTGGAATATTACTCACTTGTCATTCTCCCTTGCATCTGATGTGCATGTTGTTTTATCTGATTATATGCATGAAAGTTGATGTCAGTGATATGAGGACTGAGGCTCTGACGATCTAAAACATGAATGGTTTTCAACATTTGTTTCCCAACAGGAGCTGGTTTATCCAGAGTCCTCCGTCTAGTCTGAGTCTAGTGTTGTCATCACAGGTGTCATCAGGATGGGTGGTAATGAAGGAGGGGGACGTGGAGGAGAGCGATGGAGCTTCTTCGGGGTCCGGCCCATTGTGCAGAAATCACCTACTGACCCAGGATCAGAGACCAACACACCTGGTAGGTATTTTTTTCTGTTTTTAATTATTTTCATAGTCATTTTCTTGCAAAGTTGGATTGTTCTTAAGCAAATAAGGCTATTTAATGAGAAAAAGGAGAATCAGCAATTGATTGTATTGAGAAAAGTGGGTGTTTAATACCAAAATTGACTGGCACATCTAGCTGGGAATGGTCCTTATATGACAGGTGGTAAAAGGGGAGGGAATTTGTGATGTCATTTTTTGCTGTTTCTATGACAACAGGGGGAATCACGCTGCAGTCGTACTTTGGAGTTCAGAAGTCTAATACCATGGATGCCATGAAGACCCAAGTAAACCTCACGGTTGAAGATCCTGCCAATTTCAAATCTCCCAAGATTGAGATGAGTGGCGAGGAGGCAAAGAAAACGTCGTGTCACAGACTGAGACACAGAGATATGAATATTCTAACACCATCTGGCTTCTGAACTCTCCTAAGCTTCCTTGCATTTCATAAACTACAGACACATTACCGCACAAATTGACGTGTATGTCAAACCTGTATAACCACATGCATATACACACACACTTTCAAAAAACGTACACTTATCCTGTCTTCCCATGTTACTTTAATAGATTTACCCTTTAAATTAGATGAGAGACCCAGAGTCTCTTACGTTTGTGCCAAACACCCTTATTAGTTACTTTGCCTTTATCAAGTACAAAATTTACCATTTATTTTTACATTTTTGGACAATTTGTTTCATTGCTGTGCTGTAACAAATTGATTGCTCTTATTCACTGTATTGTAAATTTACAAATGTAAAACAGTTCAGAAATGATCATAACATGCATAATTACCTGTCATCTCCAAAAATGATTTTAATAGGAAATCAACATTTATGCGTGCTTTGTCTGACAGAAATCTGATTTTTGTAAATCATATTGAAAAACTTATTAGTTTATAAGCATGTTTTGACAGTATTTTTCCATTGACAGATTCCGTCACTGAGTTCAGCACAATACAACAACACATTTATTTGATGTTTAAACCTTTCACAGTGTAAAATTCTGTTGTCATTCACAAATGTTTAATGCAACAATGTAACATGCAACCTAACAGTCATTGTTTGACTACGCGTGGTCAGGTATTCATCATTCTGCGTAGTTGAAACATTTGAAGTGCCAACTTTTATTTCTAAAAGGTGTCTAATTAGTTTTATTAATTTGAAGATATGCAATGAATGTGGTATTTTGTGTGCTGTGTGTTCCATGTGTGCAATAAGCTGCGGCACTGTTTGTATGAGCATTCTGAAAGCACCTTGTTTCTATCACTGGGTTTCACACTTCAATACAAGTCTTTGTTTTGGTTCTTTGTGTATGCTGACATTGTTTTTGCTGTCGTTTGTTTGTACATTTGTACTGAAAATGCTTTGCCTTTAAAATATTCCACTTCCTGTTTAACATGACCTCTGCTAGTGTGTTCTTTGTAGTGCTGGGGTTCTTTAGTTATCCATTAATTCTTGTAAGATTGAATTGGCTTTTGTATCCCAGACCAACTCTTTAACACAGTTCATGTGTTGTATTGCTATCACATTCTTCATATCGCTCAGTTTGAGTATTTTATACCTATAATAAAATATTGCTTTAACGCACAACAAATGGTTTTAGTTATGTTGGATTTCTTACTAGTCAAAGAAACCAAGAAATCCAGTTTCAGTGCCTAGATTTCTTATATAAACTTAAAATAGCTTAGAAACCACTTAAAAGTAAGCTATCTAAAACCACTAAAAAGTGTGTTAATCAGTTAAAGTGTGCACAACTAGTGTCAGTAAATGGAACTGAAACGCTTTCCCCATTTTCTATTGTTTGGATAGTCAGACAGCCCTGCCCCAAAACAACAAAAATGTTTCCAACTGTTAGGTTTACTTGTAACAAACTTTAATTTTTGTTTTATAAAACATCTTTGGGAGCAACTCAATGTGTGTAATGCTAGTCAGGCAGTAGAGAGAGACTGGGGTCTCTGCAGAACCAAAAAGGGTGTTTCTTAAATACTGGGTGTTTTTTAATCTCTTTACCAGATTTGCTAATATAAAGTGGGTCATTCCCACTACCTTTCACCCACTGGAGGGTTAAAAAAATGCCTATCCATGTTTGGAAATGTGGATAATTGGGAAACGCCCCTTTTGTGTTCAAAAGAGACCTATGCTTCTGGAGACAGGGTGGTGTTCCTTATCCCATATTAACTATTAAACACAATTACTAAGGCAGCAGCAAAATCTTTCAATAACTTCAACATGAAACATTCTTTGTTCTGACACACAGTAAAGAAATTTAAAGAAAAACAAAAGTTATACAGTAACAGATTCTGGTAATTCCTCCCAGTCTTGTTTCTAAAATGTTATTGGTCAATCAAAACATTATACAGTTAATGAATTCACTTGAACATTAAACATTTTGTCTGCCAAATAATGAAATGAAATGCAAATGTATTATGTATAAAGTAACATATGCTACAAAGATAATAACCTTTATATGAACTGAAGGCTGGTTATTTAATGATTAAAAAATAAATATTTGAGTAGAGCTTATGCAGAATTGTTGAAAATCCCTGATAGAGGATATGCCATAACAATGGAAATGTATGCTAAACATGCTAAAACTCATTGGAAGAAACATCAAATCTGGATGTGCTTCCCTGTGTTAAATCTTGGAAAGCCAAGCAAAGTAAATATGAGATTGATAAAATACCATCTCTAACAGTTTCCTTGCTTTCATGCTATGAAAAATTTATTCATTCTCAAATGTAAAAACAGCCCTTTTAACATCACTTCTTGTGATAGCTTAACTAAGTTCACAAAAAACACTTTCAGTTATTGCCATCTTCAAAAAGCAACAGTGCATACCATAAATTACTATGAACAAAACAATATGGAATATGTATCAAGAATTGTGACATCAAATAAAAGGCAGGTAGTCACAGTTCTTATATCTCATAGAAAGTATCACAACAAATGTGCGCTAACAAAACAGAGCTAAAAGTATATGCAGTAGTATTAGAAAATTAAACATATACAGTTACAAAATAACACTCTTTTAACACTGCACTGTTTAAAAATAGATGTAGTATTTATTTTCCCTGGTAATAATGTGTAAAAAATGTGTATTGTCATCCAATAATTGGTCTTTGAAAGTTAATTCCAGATGCTTTGTGTTTTCGCTTATATTATGGCAATGGATTAATAAAACTAAACTAAGAAATAAACCAAGCATAACAGTAACACACGAAATAAATCATAAATTACTGTTCAATAATATTCTCAAAACAATGATCTGTTCTGCATCATTTTCATGCAAGAACCTCCTTTCACCGTAGCCATCTTACAGAGCAACTGCACCCATGGCCAATCCTGGATCTCTCATCATCTCGAAGCTCTCAATAATGTTTCTCCATGAAAAATATTGACCTGACTGAGGGCAGTTTGCACCCTCGCTTCACCTGCTCACTGAGGACAGTCAGCATTAACTGATGTTACTGAGATTCCGATCCTTCAAGGACCTTTAAGTCATTCAAACTTTTCAGGATGTTGAAGAACATCAGGGCTGGGAGAGGCGCTTCCTTTTGAGTTTCTGAAGCATCCCCTGTTGCTTTAAAAACAAACATGGATTTTACGCCAAACTTCAATGTGGCGGCACCAGTTGAGAGGGTCAGTCCAGCATGCAACATTCCTCAGGCACACTGTCTTCAAGAAGATTCTGATAGAGACTTTGATAAGAATAATCTTTGGATTGTTAACTTCAAATGGATACCAAAAAATTAGCATCCACTCTTTGGTTTAAAATGTCCGATTTTTATGAAAAATATAATACTGATGAATTTTTATCAGTCTTTTAAAAATGTAGAAAATTTTAAAAAGAAAGCTGTATGAAATTGCAATATATATCACATCAATATGTACAGACGACATGTTCCAGGTTACATCACTGCAAAAAAACAACAACCACCATCATATTAGGACAAACAGTCAAAGCAAACATTTTAATGAATTAAACACTTAATGAGCTGAATCTATAACCAGTTCTTTATAACTGGACAGCTGTTAAAGCCACACACACAAACTGTATAGATATGTTAATGTTAGTTTCACCAATAAAAGCAGATTTTTTTACTGACCTTGTGCCAACAGCCTGGTATTGGAAGTCCATCTGGACCCTGTAAAGGAAACAGACATTTATGATGTAAGAGCTGAGATATGAGAACACATTTTATTTTTAACAACTTCATGAAATAAAACCTTTTTTTACAAATTCTGTCTGTGAGCTTATGCTGCACACAGAACCCTAATAATCGTTTGGGTTTAGGGCAGCATGCATTTTTAATAAGTTTTAATTTAGTTACTTTTTTAACTAAACAACAAACATTATCAACAGGTACACACACAAAAACACAGCAAGAGATTACACACCAAATTAAAAACATTTCTTACATATGCATATTAAATGTTAATACTTTTTAAAAACCATAAGCAACAGCTATAGTGATGCTTGCTTGTGACAAGAACCACAAAGACAAATCAGCATTAGTTATGTTCATCAATATCAGCCAATATCAATGTTAGGCATCAGTTTTGTGCATTTATATTTAGAACCCTTTTAATCCCCATGATGCATCACTGTATGCAGGGGACAGAGTAGTTCAAATAAAAGACAGAGAAGGTATGAAAACTGCATGCTTTAGGAAAACAAACAGGGTAGAGAGAGAGAGAAAGAGAGAGAGAGAGAGATAGCAGTCAGATATACTGTACCACTGGGCAGGGGGCCTCATGGACCAGCTGCCCTGTTTCCACTGCCTCTTTTTTACATCCATCAGAGCCCTGTTAGCAAGAGCACATTTATATACTATACACACTCTCATAATGACTGAAACACACACACAAACAATCACACTGGAAAGACCAATCAAAGGTAAATAAAAGAGAAGCAGAACAGCAGCATATAGAAAAATACAGAGGAGAAAATGAGGAAATGTGAAAAAAAGAGAAACATGTCTGTGAAAGTCTGTGTTCCCAGATGGATTGGCTTTGTTATTCCTAACAGGATTACCAGCATGTTTATTCACCTGATTTACAGCAGTATGAATCTGTAAAGCATCACCAAATATAAACATCTCAAAAGTAGCTTGTACACACCACAGGGCAGGGCTGGTCCAGACCTGGAGGTCCCTGCTCCCCTTTCTTTCCTTTGAGGCCCCTTTTTCCAACAGGACCACGATCCCCCTGTGAACAGCAGTTACAAGGTCATGTACTTAATCTAAACACCACTATTGGCCAATCCGAATGAAGTATTCCAGACAGGCACCATTACAATTTAATCTTTCATAAATAAATAATCTTTTTTCAACTTCAATAATTTACAGAACAAGAGGTAAATATGAAAATTTACCTTTTCTCCCCTCTCCCCACGGTCACCCCTGTCTCCTTTAATACCAGGAAACCCCTGTAATATAGAAATACAGATCCATAATGTAAAGCTCCAATGAAAAACAATTCACTGATCCATTAGCTTTGAGTCTGTGTTTAACTAAACAGGACTGTGATAGAAATGCTGCTGGTTGCTACTTACGTCTAATCCAGGTTCCCCCTGTTTTCCCTTTTAAAGAAATAAAATCCATGAAGAATTAATATTTTGTGGGTAGCCTATGTGAGTTGGTACAGTATTGGTACAGAGTTGGTCATTTACCTTTTCACCTTTCATGCCTGGAAGGCCAACTAACCCTGTGGACCCCGGAGGCCCCTGAGGACCCTGTGGGCCCTATAACACAGAATAAAAAACATGAGACATAATAATAAATTAAATATAATATAAACCTCCACAAAAACAAATGAATAACAATGACAATTTCACATATAAACCATAAATCAATAGTAATGTCTTTTGTTTTGTAATGCTGGTCTGATGCATTATGGGATTGGATGTGTTCTCACTTGTATTCCTGAAGCACCAGTTTCTCCCTTCTCTCCTTTAAAACTTTCCCCTGGATCTCCCTACCAGAAATTCGACACGTTGTTGAACAGATACAATACACAGAGAAATACAGCATATCTCCATGTCTATTGAGAATTTTTGTGTTTTCTATGGTAACATGTTTAAAGAGAATTTTAAAACAAAGTTAAAACTTAATTTTGGAGAACACACTTTACACTGAAATACTTCCTATCATTATTAAAAACGGTTTGATAAATTATTTAATGGATAAACAGGTGACCAAACAGACCATTAAATTTATAATAACCAAATAAAAAACACCTACTTTGGGCCCTGGCATGCCACGATGACCCTAAAACACATAATTATCATCAAAATCTTTCAAAGACATTATGACCACTTAAAATAACTTGAAAGTGCACTTGATAGTGCATAGAATTTTATAAAACAATAAATTAATTTAAAAAAGCAAAAGACCATAATATCTCATGTATTTATTGTCTTATGAACTGAACAATTTAATAATCATAGTGTCATCTCACCATGTATCCTGGAGGACCTGGTGGACCAGGAGGCCCTGGAGGTCCTGGCTGTGAAATCATCTGAACCTGTGGACAGTTATGAAAGCACAGCTACAGTTTACTGTACTCATAATAATACAGTACATGATTCGTAATTGCATACAATTAGCAATTAGTACTAATTTGTGCCTAATTGCACACACCAGATTGTCTTCTAGTATAGAATCTCCCTTTTCTCCTTTCTGCCCATCCATTCCCTGTGACACAAAGAACAATAATAGAATAATGTGAGAAATAAACGAGAAGATATAGAGACAGTAAAGGACCAGTGATGCTTACAGCAGGACCAGAGAGACCCATTTCTCCCTTCTCTCCCCTCTCTCCAGCTTCACCACGCTCTCCAGGACCTCCTTTTTCACCCTGATGAAAGATACATGCAAATACTAATGTGCTATTAATGTCCATTAACTTTGGAGATGCTCACTAAAACACATTTTTAAACTAGATTCATTTTAATTTTATGAAGAAAATGATGCTTGTCCTTTCAAAACTTGTTGTCACAATGTTAAGGGTGTTAATATGCATTGCTAACATCTTCTGAGTGGTTGTCAGTGTGTTGCTAACAAAATTTTATTTAATTTTTTTTTTTTAATTATTACTTGGAGCAAATTCTGAATAAAAAGCAGCCAGCATAGATGGAATCCTTCAATACTGTTTTTCAATACTACAATTTTAGGATCTGAATGATAAAATGCCAAGTGTACAATTTTGCTAATTCTAGGCAATGGGTGACCACACTGAAGACCCATTGTAACCCACAGTTACAATAGTGTTATTTAATTGTTTTGATAGGTTTACCAGTATTCCAAAATGTGGAAAAAATAAAGTGATCCTAAACTTTTGACCAGTAGTGTATGTGGTCGAAAATTCCCTTCTTAGTTACTGTACAGAGCTATAGAGAGACTACTTATCACCTTTTCACCATCAACTCCAGCAGGCCCAGGCAAGCCAAGTTCACCCTGTTTGGATAAGAAAGTAAATATTTCATCATACTGTTCATGAAATTAAATTCATGTTGTACCTACTGTCTCTAACAATCACTTGCTCTATGGGCTTTGAATGCAATAACCATGAAACCAACAAACCAATGTAGCCACTCATGAAAGAACTGAGAATGTTTGTGAGTAGTTGTACCTTTGGCCCTTCTTTTCCTGGTGGTCCTGGCGGTCCAGGTGGTCCCTGTATAAAAAGCAAATGAAAAAGAACAAATTTTGTTTTTTCTACAAAACAAACCTCTGATAAATTCCTTTTAACAAAACCACAAACCTGTGATACATTCCTTTTAACAACTGTTATAAAACATGTTCCCACATAATTCTTATTGTGCAGGCTGTGGGAATTGAAAACCTTTTAAACCTTTAAAAACAACACCCTAAATGATGTTTAACAATATTGTACTTCAGATTAATACAAACCAAATTTTTCTGTTTCCTTGATAGCATATTTTAATGTAGTCATACAAAGTCCTGTCAAGGTCTGTGGTTTGATTAAAAAACAGCAATTTTTATTTTGCGACTATATATATATATATATATATATAATACACCACACTTTTCTGCCATTCAAATTTCACTTAATACCAGAAACTTTCAAATTAATTCTTGAAAAATACTTTTGCATAGTAATGTCTTACTGAAAAATTCACATTGAGCTAATACAAATATCTCTATATTGAAATGTTGATTGATGTTATAACCAGAAAATCTGGAATTATTATAAAAACAAGCTGTTTTGAATTGAATTCACACACACACAACCACAAAGAGCATTTGTTAAGAATAATCACTTGCAGTGGTAAATAAAACCCATGCCACAAACACTGTTACCGAGACACTGATGGTTTTAATGGCCTGCCAGAGAAAATCAACCAAAATCAGAATTCGGATATAAAGACACGTAATGAGATTTGGTTTTAATTCAACTTGGAATTTATCACTTGGTACAATCATTTGTGGTTTACGTCATCTAACTAACAACATCCGATTTAAATAAATTTAGAAGTAATAAAACTCACAGCTCACCTGAAAAGCATCTAACAGTTTGCTATTGAAGTCGATAATGTCACCGGATGCTGACATTCCCTTCTCACCAGGAGGGCCCTACATAAAACATGAAAAAAACATGAAAACATGAAAAAATCACAACTTCCTGTCTGAAATTATGACAAGATCTGATAAGTTGAAATAATTGCCATGGTTACACAGTAACATGGGTACACCATGAATTCTAGAGTTAGAATGTTTCTGTAATACAGACCCAGATCTATACACTATCTGTGTATGCGCATGACCTCAGATATGGAATGTATTTTATCTGGCTTAGACTTTATCAAAGCCTCTTTTCTAGACTTTAAAAAGTTTGTAGCAAACTGTTACAGCATATAAGTCAGCATAATAAATGTACTTTTTGTTTAACTGCTCTTTGAATGATTTGTGGGTTGATGTTTACTTTAATTTATTTTGAGCTTTACAAAAATATATAATCAAACTCACTCTTTCTCCCTGGGGACCTTGTTCTCCAACATCTCCTTTATCTCCCTGCAAACACAAAACAAATAATCTTTCAGCCTCATGCTGTACCAACCACCCTGTTGTTACCTATTTGAAGAAATAGTTTAGGTCTTAAATAAAGGTGTTTAGGTCCCGTCTTTAGTAATCATTTGTATCTATGAAATAAAGAGCTTTACCCAGCACTTACCTTCAACCCTGGCAGACCGTCAGTTCCTCTGTCACCCTGAGGACCTGCCTCACCCTGCTCACCCTGCAAACATACAGAGAATATGAACATACACCAGAACAGACTGCTGTTTTACTGAACACAGAATGAAGATCCATATGACGTTGATTACTCCATGGAATCATTTTTATTAAACTGGTAAGGATTAAATAATGAACAGAGGCAACAGGAATCTAGCACATGATCAAACTCAAAAACTTATGTTTGAGAAGGAAGATAGAATGAGCACAAGAGAACGAGCACAAAGTTACATTTGTAATAAACTACTAGACTAAAGTACAAAACAGAAAGAAAATAAAAAAGCTAAGAGGTAATTAATGAATATCATAGAACAGTGCTGCATATCCAAATAGTACCAGAGAATAAAAGCATATTAAAAAGAGATTAATGTGTTGATTTTACAACTGGTACATAAATGAACCTCTGACCTTTGGCCCTAGGGGTCCCTGTGGTCCTGGGTAACCTTGTTCACCAACTTCACCCTGTAAAACGAGGGGTTAATAAACACCCTAGGCTTAGAAGACATATTCCTGAAACATACTGTACTGAAGTAAACATAGTAAACACACAAGCATTCAGCTACCCAAACACCACACTCAAATTCTGTTTATTTTACCAGACACAAGAAACAAAAGAATATTAACGTTATTCCAGTAAAACAGACACAAACTAAATTCAAGACATCAGGATGGCAGTAGAGGCTTCAGAATTGGAGATTCACTTTGTGTTTAAAGACAGCTGAGCTAACCAATCATGAAGACCAAAGACCTCAACATGCTGTTCAGATTTATGCCAAGAGGAAATCATTTTGATCTTTATGGAACACTGAGAATGGAAGACAATGATCTTTCCCTACAGAGAAATAGCATGTCAAGTCTTGTCAAGTCATGTCAAGGTTTGAGCTCTTACTGGCTTTCCTGGTAAACCTCTTTGTCCCTGTGGAGATAGAAAAACATTTAAAATACAGAAACAGGTACTAATGTATACTTAGCCCTGAACAAATGATAAAACAGTGACATTCACCTCCATTCCATCTTGTCCAGGGGCACCCTGAGAGAGAGAGAGAGAGAGATGAGTATTGTATGAGTGACACTCAATATCCCAGCTGTGGCAGTGCAGAAACTGCTGTTTATTATATGCCCACCAGAGGCCAGTATTGTACAGGATGGAGTTACTGTAAGTCTTTTACTTTTGACTGATGAAGGTAAAGGTTCCTGTTAGTTTCTTAACAAGGTGGTTTTGTAAGCTAAAAACACAACAATGATGGTAACACACAGATGGGCACATGTGGCCAACATGGTGCAGAATTTCATAGATTTCAGCTTTTCTAAAAAATAATTTCTATGGCATTTTTCACTGATAAGGTACACTTTGGGGTCCAGTTACTTTTTATTAAGTTTAAGTTTTTATGTTGTAAGATTTACTACATGACTAATAAATAACATTAAGGTAAACATATTAAATTCTCATCAAATGTCGAATATGTCGAATGTGAATGTCGTATTTAATTTTACTCCTTTAATATTCATTTTGTTTCATATTATCTTTTGAAAGATAAATGAACTAAATGCCCAAATAAAGAGTTTATCCAACAGGATATAACGTGTGTGTGCGTGTGCTGTTGTACAGTATGTTTTTTATCAGATTCATTAAGTGCTGGTTACTGTACATTCCAGAGTAATCTGTGCTTCCATGAACCGCGAGTCCCTGCCAGTCATGTATGTGAACCAGAAATATAACCATTTCTGGTTCACATACACTCCACATGTATCAGTCATCATGATAGGAAACGTTTAGAGGGATGAACCTCATCTGAAAGGACCTGAGGTCAGAAAAATTTTTGGTGTTCTGGGATTTGGGAAAACTGTTGCTAAACCTGGATGTGTTCCATATCTCTTACAAGTCATTCAAGAAGAGCAGAGATCCCTGGGGAAGCACTGTGGCTGTGACTTACTGAAACCAGATGAGTTTGGAGCCCTAAAATCTATATTTGGTTTAGACTCAGCTGAGCCGCAGTGCACTGGCATAGCCGGTGGTTTTAAACCGTCCCGCTGGGGGCCTGATGAACTAGATTTAGCCCTTCCCCTCTAACCTCTCTCTACCCGTCACCTTTGACTGAACAAAACACAACCATCAGATGACAGAGGCCAGAACCAAGTGCCATTAATGCCTTTAACCTTTAGAGTACAACCTGTAAGTGTACAACCTGTAACCACCATACAGAAAACAGATTCATATACGACTCCACTGTATGTTCTTGATTTCAACCTGCATGTCTTCAAAAAGCTAACCTCCCAGGTTCCCACAGATATGCAAGAGCATATTACCCAAACTGCAGACTGTGTATTTGAAGCACAGAGCAATTGAGAACTGGAGTTTTAAGTTACATGAATAAGATCTGCAGAGATCCAGTAGAAGAAGGGAATGGTTCTCATTTGTCCTGATCTGTTATCATCTTTTCTTAGAGAATTTAGTTGTTTTTATAAGTTATTTAAGGAAAACAAATCAACAGCATCATTTTTGATTCAAACACGTGATGTCATACATTTTTACTGTCATATTTTTCTGCCTGAGGTCTGCCCATAATTTTAGTCAAGTTGTTACTCATTATTTGGTTTTACATGCTCATTTCCACTATTTTTCTGACAGATGTTTGTGTTTTGTTGCTGTCCCTTTAAGGTCTTTATGTAAATAACTTTTCTAAATTTGAAATGGGAATCAGTACTTGTTGTTGGGCTGCAGGTTTGCTTTTGGGAGCGGTATAGTTTGCAATGCCCCATTCTCAATTGTTACAGAGGACGCTCCAGTACCGCCTCCACCGCCCCACCAGAGGGAACCATCTTTAGAGGGAATATTAACCTGGACTTTCATTGAATCACATTTCCCACAATGCCGCATACCTGGGTCTGATCATTTCCTTTTTGCCACCTGATCATCATCAACCACACCCTACATAAACTGGACTCAGACGTACTATCAGTGCAAAGTCTTGATTTGCCTTGTGCATTAATTCCGAGCGTGTTTCCCTGTTATATTCTGGTTGTGTGTGATCTTGGACTGTTCTCGTTTTTTGCTTGTTTGCTGCCTGCTCTGACCTTGGATTGTATTTATCGTTTTTGATTGTTTGCCGCCTGCCCTGACCTGTGCCTGTTTAGCGATTACTCTCTGTCTTGCCTCCACTGTACTCTTCTGACCATTCATTACACTAAGCCTATCTGCATTACATTGTCCATTACATTATGACAGGTTCTGTCTTATATTTTATTAATTTAAGAAATCAAGAACATTTGTGTTCTTATTATATGACCTACATGACAGAACAAGTAAAATAACCAGTAGTGTCTTACTTTATCTCCCAGTGGGCCACGGGGCCCATCCTTCCCTGTATTTCCTGGGGGCCCTCTTGGACCAGGTGCTCCAGGGGGACCTGGAGGTCCAGGTGGCCCAGCTTGTCCTTGATCACCCTGATGAAACATAAAGTGACAAAAACAAAAAGAACAAATATTGTGACAGAACAAACTAACAACATTCTGTAAAAGTGTAAATGTGTTACAGGGTTATGCCACCTATTATAGAAAAGTTGATTTTGGTGTACAATAGTCATACAGTAGGCTGACAAATATGTATGTTTATACCTACCTTTCATTGCAAAAATCAGCATCACACTTCAAAATATTTTTTTGTGCTTTTTTTTAAATTATATTGGTTTTCTTTTGATTTTTGAGTGAAATAAGACCTACACAATTTTAGACAGTTTGTGTTAGAGACTTCCAAGGAAATATGTTGAGGTCAAGTAGTTTTGAACTTGCATGCAACACTTAAATCCTTCAAACTTGGATGACCATGTTTCACTGGAAATATTGTCACACGAACAACTACACATCATCCATCACGCTTCTTTAAAAGGAGTTAAAAGAGGAGGAAGTGCTAGAAACTGGTTAGGAGGACACATGCCTTGCACACATGCTACCTTCAGCATACGGCGCTGGAAACTGGGCTGATCGGCAGAGATGTAACCATGATCGTACCGAGGGAAGACCATCTGTGCACGCGAGCCGCGCAGAGACAGGAAGACCCAACAGTAAGATAGATGCAGGATGAAAAGCCAAAGAAAAAAGTTGAGAAGAAACAGTGATGAGCATTGAGCACCTCAGACTGTGTGTTAAACAAAGAGAAGAGAAATGTGGAGAAACATCTCGGTGGCGTGAAAGAAAGACAGCGTTCTGGGACACGCGGGGCAGCTGTTAGATGAAGGTTACGGCAACAGAAACGGCAGACAAACCTTAATGAGAATCTGATTACTTTGCAATGCTGCATGACTGCCATGACCCTGCGACAGAGAAGGTTGAAGAGGACCAGAGATATACAGAAGAGTCTCAGAGGAGCATTGAAAGAGCACTTTTCTGCCATTACAATGTGCAGCTATTAAACTAGATAGTAGCAGTAAAATAGGGAAGGATCAGAGGACGCTGTTGGAAAGATCAGTGTTGCTGGTCCTTAGCATTTATTTTGTTTTGGATGCTGTTCTTTTGAAAGAGAAGCTGATATCCTTGACTGAATTCAACAGTGGTTTAAATATGCACATTTTCTTCAATATACATGTTATCAGCATAACAATTTAAGAGAAATGCTGAACTGAGAAATGAATAGGAGAATTTCAGATTTCTTTGTATTTGGTATGTCTCCCCTTTGCTTTTATGACAGCATGCGCTTGAGATGGCATAGACTTGGAAAATCCAAAAAGCATCAATGGAAGCAAAGTGTTAGCATGGGCATTCAGACATACAGTACAGATCATTGCCAGTTTCTAAGACAAATACATTCTATTAATTACAGCATCAAATAAATTATATACTAATTATTCATTGTATTATTTTATAAATTATGCTAAAATAAATAAGAAGTCAACATAAAAAGGTTAACATCTGTGCCATGTAACAAAACTGTTGTATTGTTAAAAACAATACTTGAAATTTTGTCCTGCCAAAAAAGTTCACCTCACTGAACTGAGATCAAAATACAAACTGATCAAATTTTACAAAATGGTCCTGCTACCTTAAAGTAACACTAGACATAAACAATGTTTTATTTTTTCTGCCTTAAAATCCCAATGGTCAGGACATCATATTTCTGTTTACTGTCTCTGTAAACCACGAGGGCTGAACTGTGCTGACAGCAGGAACCAAGAGGCTTTTAGAGGGACACATCATCTGCTGTAAGACATTTTAAAGAAACCCCTCCGGGCTCATTACAGGTTAGAATCTTACAACAGTATTTCAGTCAAGTTCATTACCACAATAAATGGAGGACATTTTCAGACACCAACTTTGCCCACATTGTAACATTTCTTAGCTAAAAATGTAAAATCAGCTTTAAAAGGCTGAGACAGTCGCTGAGTTTAAGAGGACAAAAAGATGAAAGTGAAAAAATTAGATGCAACTATCTGATGGCAGTTTGAGCATGAGGCTTTAGTTAGCAGAGATGTGGTGAGCAGAGGGATTGCTGAGGTTTCCCACACCAATGCTTTACTCAGCACCCCCCCAACCCCACCCCCCACACACACACTACTAGGGGCTTCCAACTGACTATTGTTCCTAAATAACACAAATTATATTTAATTCAAACTCCTCACTAAAATACAACTTTTGATATTTTTAGAAAAAAATACATTATTTTCTCCATGTACCATTTTGAGTGTTAGCCGTATATTCTGTAATTTTGTGTTCAGAAGTCCAACTACACCCACAAATACTGATTAAAAATATGATCAAATCCCCTGTGTTTCTTTGTGGTAAAGACTGTAAAGGACCAGGTTATGTGTCCCACAGCCTACAGTTCAATCACTGGTTCATATTCACTCAGAGAGAGAGAGAGATATAGAGACAGAGAGAGAGAGAAAAAGAGAGATAAAGCATGTTAAAAGACTTAAGCCTCCTGTCACACACAGTTCAGACCTTCATCTTTGATTTATGATACATCATTACTCTCCTGGATATCACAATGAACATGCATAAGAACCCGTGTGGTTGCTAGTGTATGTGTGTATACACCTAACTAGCAATCCACCTGGGACCAGTTTGCTCCCAGATGTAAGCCAAAATCTGACAATCTGATATTTTCCTTACGGGACCTTTGGGATGTTCTTATTTGTAGAAATTCTATTTAAATATTTTTTTTATTTAAAGAATGCTAAAACTGTGTGTGTGTGTTTGTGAATTTTGGGAAGATCTGATTAAGAGAAAAATCATGTTTCTTTAAATGTGATGACACATGGATTGACGTTAGACTGGACAGTGATATGGCATCACTCACCCTTGGCCCAATGTCTCCCTGGTCACCCTAAACACACAGACAATAAATACAATTATTGCAAGCAAACATATGAGTTACAGCACAACACTTGAACTTAATGTGGTGTTTGTATGTGCAATAGTCACAGTCAAAATGTTCAGATATGAAGTTGAGAGTTTATATAAATTTGCCACATCTTTGTTTTTTCAACTAAGAACAATTTCCAGACCATTAACAAGATCAATGAACCTATTTAAAAAGGTTCAGTCCAAATTTAAACCTTATTTATTTTCAGCATACCTTAATGGTTTTAATTACAGTGAGTAACAAAATGTCAGATGAATAAATACAGAAAAGAGAGGAAGCATTATTCTGTTTACTAATTAATAAAGGAATAACTGATTTGGAGTCTTCATGTTTTTGTTTTGTTGTGTTTTTTCCCTGCAATCAAGCAAAGAATTCAAGACTGCCTCCATTCACCACAAGTTTCTGTTGCTTTCATTTGAAGCCTGACATGCTCTAGGTCACTTCCAAAACATGTGTTCAAAGACAAAAGCCAATGCAAATGAAATTTGCGAGTTGTTTTAAAAATCCAAAAACATCTGCTTGCTGGGAAGCAGAGAGCAGAACTGAAAGAGTTCTGTGTGTGTTTGTGTGTGCGCGTGTGCGCGTGTGGTGTAAAATATTGACAAAAGACATTCAAGTACCTTATCTCCTTTTGGTCCTGGAGGCCCCTGGAAATAAAAGAGCAGGGCGTTTGTCAAAAATGAAAAATTTACACGACAAAGGTCTACAGGAAAGAATGGCCAAATCAAAGCGTAGTTCAAAAACATGTTTAAAAAACATGTGAACAGTGATTTATTCAGTAAGACCTATCATTAAGTCTTTGGCATTGTCGTGTCCCCTGACTTTTACATGTACCACATGTACCATCTCGCTACAAATAATGGCAGTACCTTGTTCTCCATATGCTCTAGATATAGCTGTAATCTTTGATCTTACAGTAATTTATAAATAAAATGATCAAGTGGAACTGTGACTGAGTGAAATAATGGTTTTGGTGAAAGTGTGTGAGAGGAAGGGGGTGTAAGAATTTATGACTGCATTTACACCGCAGTTTTATGTGGCTCAAATCTGAATTATTTTCCCTATTACCTTTTTTGGATGACAGTGTGAACAAAATCATACTGAATATGATGTTTTTAATTCTGATATTTTCAAACATATAAATAAAGTTATACTGTGTGTATCCAGTTTATTTATCCAGTATAGAAAAATCTGAATTGATGTCAGATTCAATGTGATATTTCCCAAATAAAGATGGGAGGGAATCAGATTTGGGTTGAAGTATTTCTAATACAGGTCAGTTTAAAGCATCACCAATGTCTAATATGGGCCACATTTAAAAGATCATGAGAACAAAGCAGAAAATTAGAACTGGAAACTTTGGCTTGTGAAGACTTTAATAAAGGTTCATTCTGAGATGCACAGCTGTTATATGCTTGCAAAATCCTAAATCAGGACAGTATCAGTGTGAATGAGCGCTATGAACTCAGCTAACTGGTTTCAGTCAAAACAACATGACAATATTCTTTCACAGGAAGCAACACTGTAATGACACCTGGAGGTCTTTCTTGAGGATGTCCTCTAAGATAAAGTGGTTTACTTAACATTGGACAAATGGGCTTCCCTAAAAGTGCTACAGAGCTCAACAGGGTTTCTAAACACTGACTGTCTGGAAGTTAACAATGATGAATTTTGTTTTTAATGTGTTATTTATTATCTCCATCTCATTTAGGAATGGACATACATGGATAACAGCACACTATGATGTTTGACCTTATATCTAAGGTGATAAATTACCCAAGATTTATGATACCATGCAAGAATATAACTATATAGCTATATATCTCATTTACATAGTATAAAATTACAGATCTTATATCAGATCTGTGTTAACCTAAGCAGTCACATTCTATAAACCTATAAGGTAAACAACGCTTGAGATAGTAAACAAAAATTGCTTATTGACTTTGACATAAGCCACACATATGCTCTTCACAGCACTGTGGAGATTTAAAATGTGTTTACCTGGCTTCCTTTAGGTCCTGAAGGACCCTGAAAAATCAACAAATGAGTTTGTTATAAGTGTGCAATGTAACTAAATAAAGGAAAAGATGCTTTGTGACCATTTCAGTTAAAAGCTTCTAAAAGAGTAAGTTAAACCTTTTATATGAAATTAAATAATCTCATGACGTTTAAGTTTTTATTGATATCTCAACTTTCTTATTAAAATTTTTTCTTAAAGACCATGGTGTCTTAGATGCAGCTAAAATGTAAGTGGGAACCTTCTTTATATGCTCCCCTTAACTAACTAAAATATTAAAGACAAAGTATGGACTTGCCTTACTACTAACTTGACCAGACAGAATAGCACAGTGTTTATACCAGCCACCGAAAGCCACCTTCCTGTAGAGTTCAGTTTCAATGCTAATTTAACACAAGTAATCTTTCCAATAACTTTAAGAAATCCCAAACACCTTGATTGGCTGCTTCATGTGTGTTTTATTAGGGCTGGATCTAAACTCTGGCTACATATTAAACTGGGATAGAAAAGTATTTTACCATAGAAACAATTACACACTTACAGGGAACACACTTTTTATGCACAATTTACCTGTGCATTTCCTCCCAGAACATCACACAATTTCATTTAAAAAAGACAAACACTTTTACCTCTATATCTACACACACTCATTATCACTTCACATCTATAAAAGAGAATGGGGAATACTCACAGGTTTGCCATCCAGACCGAGTGGACCCTGCAAAGGGGAAAAAGATAAAAACGGATGATTAAACCCCAGGAGTCCAGCAGACAGCCTGTTAAAACAAAACTAAGTGCAGATACACTGTGGAAGGAAGAGGGAGCAAATAATTCAAAAGATGATGAAGGACAGGAGAAAAATGCAGAATTAAACTGAAGCCATGATATCATTTCAATATGTCTAAGATGGAGATTGAACACAGAGATGAGAACATGAGAATGACTGCAAACTAGGTGAACATGTGTTAGGAGCTCTAAAGCCTCATTAGTCAGCACCTACACCTGATGCTCTAAAAGTAGCAATGCCACAAATAAATCATAAAGCCACATGAGTGTGAGAGGTCATCATAATGTCAACGACCTTTATACTTCAAGGTGTATATCTGTACTATTCCATGTCTTTTTCTTAAGCGCTCTTTAGAAGCTCTTTAGTTGAAAACATCACATAAAAAGATGAATCTTATGAGTTTATTCACACTTGAAAAATTTGTGAACAGTGCCAGAATGCAGCAAATAAACTCTGTTGTAAAGTTCAAAGATAAAGAATACAAGATAAACACATGAGAAATGTGGTTACTTTAAGTTTTAATATTAGGAAATCATTTCAGAATCTGCAACAAATATGATGTGATGTAATGCAAGGATTCGGGAACTGTTACATATAGATCATCTGTTGCTGAAATGGCTATGCAAATTCACAAGTTCACAAAGCTCACCAATCAAAATGAAATGCATATGTTTGAGTGTTAGCATTTCATATATATGGTACAGAATGGAATAAAAGGTCTAGTCTGACTGGCCTTAAAGACAAAAAAACTTCAATGAAGCGTCTGTCTCCAAATATAATAGAATATCCAAGCCTAAAATAACTTTGAATGAACAGACAAAAGATGGAAGAGTCCACTGTGGACCATAAACTATCCCTACTCATGAGTGCTTACAGAGGTATGATCACTACTAGACCAGAAATCTGGGGTTTGTTCTGAAGATGTGCTAGAAGATCTAATCACTACATCTGGGAGTATTTACGTGGCCTGTTCTCAGTGGCAACTCCTCACGGTGAGCAGACACCACGTGCACACACAGGTCACTGCCAGCAGACTTCCGGGAGGAGAAATAGATGAATTGGCAGAGACATTACTCTGATTTATGATCACTGAAACTCAGGGTCTCAGACCCTCAAAGTTCATCATTATGATCGAGGACGGTTTTCCGACAGGTCACCATGACTGGGACTCCTGGTTCACAGACCTACAAAGCCAAAGAGTATTTGATTGAATAATCTATTGGGATTATTTAGGGATTTACATTTTACTTTTCAATATTCCAGCCACCACAAACAACATAAATAAAATTTTATGAAGAAGGGGCCATATCTGAAAAACAAATTACCAGAGACATAACCATTAAGCAGCCACCCAGAACACCCTAGCAAACAGCTAACAATGCCCTAGCAACCGCACCACAATGCTATAAAACACACAGAACACTGTAGCAACTCATTAAGTAAAAATGTAGTTTTGAGTGAGAGATTTCACACCAACAGGTCTGTGTGAATGACACACATGAAGCAACACAACTCAATTTACAACCCCCTGAGAAATTTAGATAACCGTAGAAAAAACTCTGTTATTCCTAAACATGCTTTTTCTTTCCATGCTTTATTCACAATATATTTAATGGACAAACCAAATACAAAACCTCAAAAAACAATTCAATCAACATAAATACTGAACATTGTATTTTGTTGCGTGCGCCACCAAATTCTGAAGAGGGAACAGCAGGAACAATTCCAAAGTAGCACAGATTACCACATATATTTGACCACAAAGTGCAAAGGAGTGAGAACTAAGCTTCAGATTACCAGTAAAGCCACAACAAAATTAAATAATGACTTTTTTGTCTGTTGCCCTTTGCCAGTGTTAAAGTTTTTCAACTCTGCTATAAATTGCAAATTCATCACAGGGTAATCGAAACGCTTTGAGTTCAAGCCTACAAAAGCATTCCTGCTAAAATTGGACTTCGTGGTGGGCTTGACACTGCAGCACTGCAAATCTGAGGGGATCGCATAAATGGGCCCTTCCAGTCAAATCTAGTCTTAAATGTTCAGTCTCATTCTAATCAAAAGAATCTTTCACAGTTTGTGACACTCTTAAAAACACACTTAACAGATCATATTTGAATTGGATGATACACTTCCAAATTGGAAATTTCAATTTCCAAATTGTTCCTGAATTGCCAGCAACAGATGTAATTACATTTAATTAAATTAAATGTAAAAATTAAATGTAAAAAAAATATTTAAAAGATTTGTGATTTGTGAAAGATTTGTGAAATCTGGCACTATTGTTTACTTGTTGTACACAACCTCAAAGAAATTAAAACCATTAAACATTCATTAATGAAATTTAATCATGATTAGGTCACTTCATTTACTTTTATTTAACCAAGAAAGGCAATCATGACTGTTATATAAGACACCGAAATTAGGAACACACACATTTAGTCTTTCTTTTGTTAAGGTTTTCACTTTCTGCATGAAAGAAACTCAAGCACCCCATAATCTTACCAGATCTAATGCCTATGAAGTCTCAGTGTCTCTCTCTTCTCCAAAGGGAATATCTTTTATTAAACAGTTTTATGTTTTATATGTGATACCCATTGCCCCCCAAAGAAAGATGCTTTTAAATTAAAAATTGAACACTGTATTAAAAAACACTGTATCGAACAATCATAAACAGTCTTAAATCACTGAAAGAATAGCCCATCCCTCAATGGCTGTTTGCAGGCATATCAAGACACACAATTTAAGATATTATCTACATCCGTATCATAAAGTGGGTGATATTTAGGGTAGTCGTGTGCTGAAATCCCAAACCCAAAGTAACAGTAATGCTTGCCTTAGCAAACACCAATAATTATAAGCATCTTTTTTTACTCAATTATAAGCATCTTTTTTCACTTTTACTTAATTGTGTCTTTATCTTTCCCTTTATTAATGATTTAAACATGTTTTCTTCTCTCACTGTTTGTGTCAGAGAATGAAAACCTGTCGTGCTAAAGTCCTAAACCAACAGGGTGATTTATTAAGGCAGGCAATGACAGGCACGTGAGAGAGATTCTGCAACGTGTCTGGGGTTAATACAGTCTGTTTACCATACTGCTAATCAAATCACGGCTTCAAATGAGCACGGACAGCATGTGGGCACCACCTGAGTGTACCAGAACAATGGCGAGTTATCTGCACACACACAGACCACATGTGCGCATAACATGCAGCTCCACACATGTTCAGAACAACACCATCACCATCACACAGTACAGTGGCCCCAAAAAGTATCTGGACACTTAAAAGTATGAATGTCTATAACAAAATATAAAGCAACGTGTCTCTTTTTAAGAATTATTGCACCAGCACACTTTCAGGCAATTTCAAAAAAATAAGTTTGTAAGGTTTCAAATTAGACACGTTTATATGTGCAGACATGCTGTTCAAAATTTCATAAATTACTTGGACACTTTTTTGTATTTGTCATATTTTGTGGGATATGAAGCACACGTGTGTTTTGCTGTGTAAATTGGAAAGGAACTTTATACAGCCACTAAAAACCACCCAGGGAAAAGTTGGTTTAAAATAATGAAAACAATGACTAAGAATACTAAAATAATCTCTAGAAACATTTATTCACAGATGCCACTTGACATTTTGTATCTAATGCAGTGATATTTGAAAAGGGGTCTAAAAGTGTTCAAATATTTTTTGGAGCCACTGTATACATGCAGGCACTTCCTGTTTGGCTCCTGTTTCTCCTTCATCAGCTAAGCTCCAATCTCAAGAGACTTGTTTCCAGGGTTAACGCAACAGTGTAAATCATATTTAATTCACATCGTCTGAGTTTTGTCAATTATTTTTGCTTGACCCTGTCATCTATTACAAACATATTAATTTCTCCCTCTACAGCCTAATTTAAAACAAACTGTCTATCAAGCTAATGTACAGGATGAGAAATCTGGATGGGGGAAAGAGTGTGTTTAAAAGACAGCTAACAATGAAATTTGAACTCTTTTATGGTACACAGTTGCTGCCAAAAGCATTCTGAGATTTGGACAAGATTCACGCACACACCTGTCGCTCCACTCCAGATGAACAGAGGCATGGCAGATGTTAATGAAAACACATCCAAAGCTATTCCACACCATGGAGTAGTCTACCTTTATAAACCAATAAGCTTGATCATAATGACCAATGAACAATAAATTCATTTTGTTTTAATACAAAAATTGTCATGAAAAAATGTCACTATGTAAAAAGTCTGCAATTAAACAAAATATAAGTTCTTATTTCTTTCTTTTTGGGTGAAATATGACCATGAGCCTAATGTATAAACCTTATATACACACCAGATGGGCATTTAAATGAGCATATACAATTCTCTAGGCACCCATCAGGGTTATAAAGAAAGAGATGAAATCACACACACAGATGTTTATCAAAATAGGGCATTCCATAGACTTCTACTGTCTAACCCACATTAAAACTCTAACCCTATGAGAAAACCTTCTGTATTTTTTCAATTTAAAAACACTTTATTTACTATATTTTTATAGCATTTTAACAAATTAGAATGTCCTCAAAAGGAGGTTTTGATTAAATTTGTCAGGTTTTGCTGACTTTTGAGTACAATTTATTCCACAATCTATGGTTAAATAAACCCACACATACACACACACACACACCTGTCTATAATTAGCATCAGACCTTTCCCGGCAGACACATAAATCTGGGAAAACCATGAGTGATTCTCTGATACTAATTTGCTGGCCTGAATGACCCAGCCTGGCATACACAGTTATCTGGATGCTGATCTCACAGTAGAAACAACATGGCATATCAACACAAAAATCTCTGTGATTTACTGTAAGCACAGCACATATAATGGGCAGACAGGCAGAAGGTGAAATAATATCTGATGTGTAATTAAGACACAGTAAGGCCTAGTCACAACTAAGACAAATACACATGCTTTAAACTCACACTTCATGCCATGGAGTAAGAAAGCTTGTTAACAAAAAATCTCATAATAATCTGAGCCAAACCAACTAAACCAAGGGGTCCTCAATTAGACACCAGACAAAACAAGGTAAAAAGTCTCATGCGCTTTATGACTCAAAGCAAAATAACCACAATCTGACCCCAGGTTCAAGACATACTCATCGCAGATATCTGTTCTGCTGGAAACCACTAGAGGCCACCAGTCCACTGCCACAATTACATTGTATAGTCCTGTCTGCAACTTCTGTTTGGACCCCAAGCTAGATAGATAGGTACTTTATTAATCTATCTATTGGGAAATTAGTAAGCATCAACTTCATGTTTGTGTATATATAAACAGAGATACTGGAAACTCTATAGCTGGGCTATTAATATTCCACAAGCAAAATATGAGATAGAATTATGAATTAGCCTAGAGTTTACCAAGTAAACAACAGATTTTGTATTTCTTTACTGTAGCAGACAACAGTTTTCAGATGTGTGCAAGCAGAGGTGAAGTTTAAGATTCTCAAATATATTTTAGCATAAAACATAACAGCATG
>JAZGTJ010002551.1:0-41419 GCA_036877575.1 Botia almorhae
TGTGATATACAGGGTAATGTATCGGCCTCCCTTCCGGCGCCATTTTCGCACCAGTTACTCGTAGCGACACAGAAGCGGCTCCGGAGTCTTTTGGTTTCGGGTGGCAAGGGTTAAACGCACCGTCTCGCTGCCATTGGGCGGTGAGACTATGGAAAACCAGCCATCTGCAAGGAAAGCAGCTGTCGCCCTCGACTTCACGTAAGAAATCAGTGAAGGAAAACAGAACTTGTTGATCTTTTTGCATGAGAAGAAACCGAGCGTTACGTTTATCTCTTGAGATGCCAAGAAAGCTCCAGTATACTGGCTTTATTTAAATGCGACGTTCCTGCGTTTTCCCATATTTAAATGCTTGTTTTCACACCGCTGTCTGCAATGAGCCTCCAGAAAATAAGGTATGTGTTTGTTTTCGCTTTAATCATCTAACCAATATTTATAGGACTGCCAGATGCTATAGACGATTTACAAATATTATTGATTTGAATGAAATTAGCATTCTGATTGCGAAGTGATACGTACTGCAGATGCGCTGCGAGGTGTTTTTAAATAACATAGACAGCTCACGCATGTCTCCATGATGCATCACATTCGAATCTTTAAAGAGATCTTTGTTGTTCAGGGTTCATAATATTGTTTTGTGGTGTAAACATAAATTAAGATCGCGTTTTTTTCCATGCACGATACTGGATCAATACCCCCGATGCCACTCCTACACCGTTTAAATTCAATTCAATGTGCACTTTAAGACATTAGCGAAAATGTTTTGAATATGTGGGTCCGTATGATCACAAACAATGTGCGGTGCGTGTTTAAAGTCACTTTTTCCTTCACAAGATTTCTGTCAATGAAATTGTGTCATAAGCGCCGCTGCATGAACACGTCTGTGTGACCGATGACTCCCTCATGCAGTCCATCTCTTTATTCAATGAAAGACGAGCGATGCTTTACGAAATCAAATTTTTATTTCATTATCACTAAATTACAGCATTGGTTAAATCAACACGTCTAACGGTCGTGCTATCATGTTTTCCCCTGTTTTGCACAGAACACGCTGGTGTGTTGTTGCAGCTGTACGGGCGGGCGGACCATACGCTTAACTCTTTAGTTACAAGGTATGGAAATTTAATATCTAACCTTTCGTACTCTTATGCAATTGATAGACTCTTCATCTACTGTACTTTATAGTATACTGTATACTGTAACGTAGTAACATGTAATATGAAAAATTTTAAAAGACAAGGCAAAAAAACAATGTTGTTGACGTTGAAATTAGAGTCCTTACAGATAATTACACATCGATCTTATATGGCTGATACGCCTAAGTTTATTGTTTTTGTTTTGTTTTGTTTTGGGAGAAAACGGACGAATCAGAGTTTGTCTTCGAAATAAAACGACCTTCTACTGGGGAACGGCGGTGGATTCAGCACCTGCGAGTGGACAGCGACTTCTTGCGCGTTCAGCTAGCAGTCGTTCAATGAAATGTCTCTGCAGGTAAGTGTCGTTTTACTGGTCATAAATACGACTACGACTTTGCGAAACACCGGAAAACATGCATTTCTTATTTCTCTTTTCTCAACAGCTCAAATAGAATGAAACAACTCGGAGAACGACAAGTAAACGCCCGTCCCACGGACAAACTCGTAGGATAGTCTATACATGAATTCACGCGAACGAAATGGATAAACCAGCCGCAGGAATGAGTAAGGTTGGCTCTCGTTCGACAGCCTCTCTCCCCCCGGAGCCTGCGGATATTATTCGGAGTATGTCGTGCTACCGGCGTGTCAAGCTAAACGTTGGCGGTCTACCGCACGAGGTCCTGTGGAGAACCCTGGACCGACTGCCGCGCACACGACTGGGCAAATTACGAGACTGCAAAACCCACGAAGCGCTCATGGAGATATGTGACGACTACAACTTAGACGACAACGAGTACTTTTTCGACCGGCACCCGGGGGCTTTTACGTCTATACTGAACTTCTACCGCACCGGGAAGTTGCACATGATGGAGGAAATGTGCGCCTTGTCGTTCAGCCAAGAGCTGGACTACTGGGGTGTGGATGAGATCTACCTGGAGTCGTGTTGCCAGGCGCGGTACCACCAAAAGAAAGAGCAAATGAACGAGGAGCTTAAACGAGAAGCCGATACTCTTAAAGACCGGGAGGGCGAAGAGTTCGACAATACGTGCTGTTCAGAGAAGAGGAAAAAACTCTGGGACCTCCTAGAGAAACCGGGCTCGTCTGTAGCCGCCAAGGTAAACATTACACCATATATCCGTGACGCTCATACTGATAAATAGGAAAACAGGAAATGCATGCGTTAGTTTAAAGATAAATAAGGCACACGTCTTTTTCATTTATTATAAGTTATCTAAACCTCCGATGCCCATATGCAACATTCATTTTCCAGCTTGCTCACCACTCCGTGTCAACTGCCAAGAAAAAACGCTACCTCTACACAACTGTTTGGAAGCATATATCAACACTCAATTAGCCTAAAAGGCCAATGTGAAAGTGCAGTCCAGGCTGCTGGACTCGAACCAAATTGCTTCAGTTGTGTAATCAATCACAACAGAGCGACGCTCTTCGGATTAGCGCATAATTCAAAACACTATTTCCATGTAAACGGTCCGAGCTTGTTTACGCAGGACGATCGCAGGCGCAGAACCGAAGCTTTGACATTTCTAACATGTCTTAAAGGTAGAGCAATTTCGGAGAGGCTAGCAATAGCAACCTAGCTTTGAACGCATAAGACCCCACCCACCCACCTATCAGAGGCTCTCCAAAGCCACGCCTTCTCCAAAACACATAAATGCATAAATAGTTTGACAGGCAGGTAGGATATCTTATCATTGCATTCGGACCGAATGCACTGATTGGATGAACATTTTATGGTCTCTCACCTTCCACAGAAGATATTTTTTTATAAATAAACGTATGTATTTATAAATAAATATATTCGCTTTACATAGCGACTGCTGTCAGGATGTGAAGAGACTTTTAACCAGCATAAAAATGTTTCTGGAAGAAAATGTCTTTAAGATGTTGTCCTTGGCAGACAACTTTAAATAATGGACTATAGGATCAATATAGACGAGCGTTTTTTATTATTGTCGAATGGTACAGCAGATGTTAGAGGCGCTAGTTTTGCTCTGTCTCTGTGCTGGCCTTCTGTTTTACTCTGTTCTGTACTTCTGTTTTGCTAATTCCATACTTGTGTACCTGTGCGCTAATGGTCACATGGGATTGGGAGGGATATTTCAGTGCAAGACTTGTCCTTCCTGTTACCAGGCAACTGATAGATGACTCTATCCCTTGAAAAGGAAGTCGTATAAGTCACTCAAAGGACAAAGTTAGTGTTTGTGAGTGGTCAGAGTGTGTGTGGCTCGCGGCTGAAGAGGACAGTTACTCCAGTGCTGCTTTTGTGCACGTGTGCATGTGGGTCAATGACATGACACTAATATTTTGTTCTGGATCTATTAAAAAATGCATTTGAAAGAGCAGTTTACACATACATTACTCCAGTATACCAATTCCACAATGAATGTCTGTTCATTTTTGAATCAAAATTATGTCTGGTGGTGTAAAAAAATGAAAATGTTACAAGTACAAGTAGTAAAGCGTTTTTTTTTACTACAAATTTTTGAGAAACTTAATTCTGCCAAATCAAAACCTGCGTGGATTTCTTGACTGTTACACCACTTTACATTTTTATAGTTACTAAATATACACTTTTGTAGAAAATGTTTTTTAAAATAAATGCATGAAGCCAACAGGACTACAAAGACAAGCACTTGGCACAAACAGTACATCAAAGCCCATTTGAAAAGACTTCTTGTTTTCATTGTGTCCAGTTTCCTTATGTTACGGATCCACATGCATATGGCCCGCAGAGCGTAACAACAGAATGTCAGAAATCAGTGGCGTGTTCAGAGAGCACAGTCAAGCTTTTTCTAACTCCCTCATATTCTCCATCTTCTCTCTGCCTCTTTTTTTTAGTCTTCTTCACTGCACCTCTGGCTAAATGTCAGGCAAATGTCACATTAATTATCCTCCATGAATCTGCGTGTCCCATTCTGTTCTCGGCCCCCCCTCTTCCCCCACCGTTCTCACTGGAACCGAGCTCTGTCTACATCTGTCGCAAATCAGATTTTGCTGTATGGTTCTACCGCACAATAAGATTATGTCAGACCGCGTCATATCGCTGCACATTACTGGTCAAATTTAAAAGCTAGAATTTTGTTTTTTTTCATTTGCTAATACTGCACCGCCCTGTTTTTTACTGTACGCTCTTGAAAATATTTACAAGAAGGTGGCAATTTGTTTTACGTTAATTGTATCTTTGGACCCTTGCGTTTTTACTTAAACTGTAATGGTCACAGCTTCGTAAAGTTGTGATGTCATTCCATATTCCTATTCAGTTTTTTAGAAGAACATAATGGCTCCCTCAATACAAATTTGGGAATTGTCATAATATAAAAGGCTCTGCTTTAATTCTGTGCTTTTTATGGTGAATTAGAGTAATCGGTGACATTTTAGCACTCTTCATTTACTGTAATTGTCACGCCAACAAATGAGATTTTAACACGATAACTCATGTTAAGAATACAGTAAAAATTAACACGATGAAGCAAGACATTTTATATAGAAATATAAGGATATATAAGACATAAAAGAATACAATATAGAATATTCGTGAAAATGTGGTAGCAGGTGAAGATAGACAATCTGCTTCTATGGGAAATCACCTAACATTAATTCCAGCTAAAGAAGGTACTGTGAGTTCAGGCTAATAAGTTCAAGCAGGTCATGTCGAGTAATTAGCAAATGCTCTTTTGAGGAATCTGAGTTCTGAATGAGCCCATCACATTTACTGAAGACTCGCAGTGAAGTCTTGATTCTCAGTGATGTCACGAACCATCTCTCTTATTTACTGTGTCTGTTTGATATAAAGGGTTGTAATCACTTACAGGATTGTAGTTGTTTACTGCTACATGAATCACTGAAGATACAGTTCTCTCTCACAGAAGAGGCAGTTCTCTTGTGCTTTATATATGGTTCCTGTGGAGTCATATGAATCCACATGAATCCTGTGGAGATGATATATAGTTGATACTATACATACATACATAGATATAGATATATACAGAGAAAGAGAGAAAGAGATAGATACTGACCAATCACTCATGCATACATACATACATACATATATACATATATATATATATATATACACACACACACATATGTTGGTATGTTTGTATGCACTACACATCAGACGATTCAGAGCTGCCTGTCTTGAGTTTTATTGTAATTGGACTTTACTATGTTCCTGAAGCATTCGCTCTTATTGAAGACACAGATAAGACGTCGTCCACTCCATCAATGCAACATTTATGAGGATATGTGTCTAGAGCCCGTAAAAGGTGTCTTGTGTCAGAACAGCTGACCCCAAAATAGAAGACCACGAAAGCTCGCCGTTTCACTGATCCATTTCTTTGCTGCTCGGGTGATTAACGTTTCGAAAGGGTGGGATGATTTGATTTCGAAATGAATTCGAAATTTGCCGCTAGTCATTTGTAACGTTCCAGCCTGTCTGTTAAAACTGTAGTCAACACACCACGGCAAATGAAAGAGCAATTTGTATAATTTATTATATTGTATAATTTAACTCCATTGCCGAAGTCTAGGCGGTTTATGGAATAACAGCTGCTAGATTGCAGGCACAGCCACGTTAGCAGGTATGATGAAACGTGTTGTATGTACACAGCTGTATCGTACACAGATAAGTCTGGGAGGAGCTAATATAACACATTATAAACATTACGTCCTTATTTCCTGAGGCACATATGTGAAGAGAGAGGCAAGTATTGTTTTAGCTCTCCTGTGAAAAAGTACCAGTTATAGTTTTCTCAAGGCAAGACATTTTGTTCAAATTTTGATCACACTGAAACAAGTGTATATAACGGACAGTGAATAAAAGCATATGATCTATAAATGATCATATTTGTGGTTAAGATGCACATGCCGGGTTGTGAAAAGAGCCATTTTGCGTTGCCACTTCAGAATACTTTCATTTAATTTTTTCATTTTTTTTATTTAATATACCATCCAGCACATATCCCCAGTGTGAAAAGTGAATGCCCACTTACAGTTTAGCTGCAATAACTGTAACCAAACGCTTCCTATAATTCAATATTAGTCTTTCACCTCACCCTAAAGGAAAACTAACCCACTCTTCTTTGAAAAGATACTATCGTTTAGAATCACAGCCAGGTTGTCAAGCACTGTTCATTGCGTGTTTGACCACATTATCTGTACTGAGTTCACGTCCCGACCTTGATGATGTACTTTAAAACACTCATTTAGGTTATTTTCAGCCCTTGTGGTTTAAACCTGCTCTTGTGCATTGAATTACTGTCTTCCTTTATCATCATTTTACATTTTGGAAATTTACGGCCCAGCAAACTCCTAAAGAATCTGAACAGAATTCAGATCTTGAACAGAATTCAGAACCTGAACTTAATTCGGAAGCTAAACAGAATTCAGAATCTAAACAGAATTCAGAATCTAAACAGAATTCAGACCTTGAACAGAATTCAGATCCGGAATCTAATTCGGAAGCTAAACAGAATTCAGATCCTGAACAGAATTCAGATCCTGAACTTAAATCAGAAACTAAACAGAATTCAGAGTATTTATGCTGTACGGGTTGAGCAGTCGCTTCCATCATCCAGTTCTCTAAGAAGAGCATTTTGTTGCTCAGAGATGACTCTTCTAAAACTCTGTACAATAATTAATGGAGTTCTCAGGTATGTTTCATCGAAGTATCGAGAATCATTCATATCTCAAATTCCACAGCAGAAAAAATAGGCCATTCACATTGACTGTATTGCTCTCTATCCATTAGTTATAAGATGAACGAGGGAAGCATAGCCCATTAAAAGTTGGTCATAGATTTGCCAGGATATCATTGTGCATTAGTGCCCATGCTACAATGTACTTAGTTAAGCACAGAGTGAGAGTTATGAGCACACATATAAGAATTTATTGTGCAGATCAACCTGTAATGACGTACTGTTATCATTATTGCTGCTATAATTAAAGGGATAAATGTCACCCAAAAATGACAATTCTTCCATCATTTACTCACCTTCATGTCTTTTGTGTGATGTGTTTCTTCAGTGGAACGCAAAAAAAGATATTTTGAGAAATGCCTCCGTGGTTTTGTGTCCATACAATGGAAGTGAATGAGTGCCACTGTTGTTTGGTTACCAGCATACTTTAAAATATCTTCTTTTGTGTTCATCATTAGGGTAAAAGTCATACAGTTTGAAATGACACGTGGGCGAGTAAAGGATAGAAGAATTTTCACTGTCCCTTTAATTGTATAGCTATGTCATCCTGTTATTATGTCACCACCCTTGGCAGCTTTATTTATAAGCCCATCATGGTAACCAGGTCTTAACCTGTGGTTGCTTGTGGTCAGGAAAGCCTAATCACTTATGACACACAGAACTTTCTTATTAAGAATCACACCAGTGTTTTGTGAATCATCTAATGCGCAGGCGAGCTTTGGATATAAATGCTTCCAGGAGCCATTTGGCTCGTTATTGTGCAATCGGCTCTAATCGCCCAACTGTCGCACACCATTGACCTTATTTGTGAATGCATGGATCAGAAAACGATCTTTCATCACACTGCTTAGTAGCACATTATAGAACGGGCCACATGGTGATTTTATGCATGATTCCACAAACATAACATGTTTGACTGGTGACTGTGTCATTTAAGTAAATCTTGGCAAATGAGTAAAAATGTGATGTTGACTTTCCTAAGTAGATGACGTTCTTTGTCATTCGGGCCCCGTCCTATTAATAACAAGCCATATATCTGCATATATAATGAATCATTCTTTAATTAAACCTCGTTAGAAGGTCATTTGTAGCATTTAGGAGACCAGGAAAGTCTTAGAATCTAATGAATAAAGTAATTATTTTTTTCAGACTCATCGGTGTAAGCTGTTAAAATGAGATGTAACAGGAAAGCTCTAGAGAAATTTACCACCCGCCACCAACGGTGTAAAATAGTTATGAATCAGACAAGCTTGAGTCGTATGTCTCCCTGTTTCGCTCTCTCACACACACAGTTCACAAAAACATGCTGCGAGTCACAAACGCAGGTGGCTCGTGTCAGTGTATTTGCATGAATAGATGTGACTTTTCTAGAGCAGTATGTCTGGCTTTGACATTCAAGAACTGGTTCAAACTGGAGTTTCCAAAGATACTTTCTAAAGATACTAATAGGGCCCCGCAATAAGGCTGGGAAGCTGGGAATCATTTGATTCATGCCCTAAAGGATTGTGGGATATTCGACTTTTTCTTTGCATGCATATGAGCCTGGTAGCCTTTACAAGCATGACTTAATAAAGCACAAAGCTTTATATCTTTATATCACGTTATTTTCTTAAATAGGTCAAACATTGCTGTCATTTGAACCCTACGCCTGAACAACAACAAGATAACATTTAAAAAACACGCGTTTCTTAACGTTAAAATACATCTTTTTAAGTCTCAGAATGCCTGTACATGTGTTAATCCATCTTTAATCACAGCATTCCGATTCACCTACACAATTGGCAGCAGAGCTTCTGTTGCCATGGCAAACTGCATCCGTTTCCAGGGCAATGGCTTGTGTCTCTGTGTTGAAGTAAGAGTATGGAGTGTGCAGTGAGTACATAATGAAGCTTACATTGATTTCCTCATTGAAACTTGCTAGTTTGACCAGCACTCAGAAATACCATACTGGAAACTATGAAGCACGGGCCTGGCCTATCGTCTTTCCTCTCTAGCGTTTGCTCATTATCCTTAAGAGGAGCTCATGGAATTTCGGTAAACTACGGCAACCATAGCAGCCAGGCATAATCCAATCCAACTGTAGAATAAGGACTGGTTTATTTCCTGTTGGAGCCACTGTGAACCTTATATACTGTAATGGAGGATAGAAGGGGACTAATACCATTTTTTTTCCAAAAACATTTTTTGTTATGCTGTTTGAAAGTCATATGTGATTACCATCAGGATGTGAAGAGACTTTCATCCTGCATAACAAAAAATGTTTTTGGAAAAAAAATAGTAGTAGTCCCCTACTATTATTTATATATATATATATATATATATCTCAATACATCTTCTTTGGAAGACGCAGGACCACAAAATGGTTGTCCAATCATTGCATTAGATCCCAATGCAATGATAGGATGTCCAACTTAGATCTTATCCTTTCAAAGCTAGGCTGCTATTGCTCTCCTCTCTGAAATTGCCTACCGTACCTTAAATACTATTGAATCTGGTCTCCAAAGTAGCACTCAATAAAATCTTCCCATTGTATTTACAGTACTGTATATTGATGCTGTACAGTACTGTGTATTAATACTGTGCAGCATTGCATTGCTAGACTAACTTGAAACAAATTAAGTTCCTCTAAATCGACAGCGGTTCATGTTCGCAATCAGTCGACCTGTACTCAGTGTCCCTAAAGACAAAATGTCAATACTGTGCTTTAATACTGCACTATCTTTGCTGACTGGTGCATGTTCACGGTTTCTTGTTAGCATCTGTATCGCTCAAAGACGACACAACCTGTTTAGTACTGCTAGCTTTATCACTGAAACGTGGCTTGACTGTTTATTGCATCAGGGGTGCAACTAAATCAGTTAGAAAGAAATTTGTTGTATTTGTGGCGTGCTTTTTGTTCAGGTCTGTAAGCTTGAGGCCGTCTATTTGCTATTCCTAAACTTTGAGAGAATTCACCATACACATTTAAAATGCACAGACTTTCCTATCCAGTATGATTAAATAAAAAATACTGCACGAGATTCCTCCACTTAAATTCCCAGTGTTATGATACTGCCCCTCCCACTAATACCACCGAAAACAAATAAGCAGAAAATTGTGGGTCATGGTGTAAGCCTATTGGCTATTTTAAAATAAAATCCTGCACACAATACCACACCCACCAAAGCCAAACCTGCAAAATGATTAACAGAGAGAGAGAGAGCAATTCTTGTTTTCTGATTGGCTAAAACAGCGCAAGCCTCATTTATTGCTTTTGCGCAGCCTGGGGCTGTCAAAGACAGGTGTGATTTCTCAGGACACCTATTTCTGTGACATCTGTCAGGTTGGAGGAACAATTTATGTGTGGTACTCCAAAAAAACTCTTACGGCACCTTTAATTGCCTTACGTGACCTGCCACCTCCAGAAATGTGAGCGGTTGCATAATCGAGATTTCATAATGTGTAAATCATGAATAAAAATAAGCAGAACCAGCCTATCTGATAGAGACGCACAGTTTTTAATTAACGTCTGACAACTCATTGTTTTGCTCTCCGTATTGCAGTCAACAGCTGTAGGCTGAAGTGACAGCAGACTGACAATAAAGCAAAACAGCTTTCTCTGTTGTCGTTAAATACTCTTGATCAGACATCTTAACCTTTTCAGTTTACATCAGCCTCAAGCCTTATATGATGTTGATACATTAATTACATCTCTGACTCCCAACAATGGCCGTCATTAAAATGATGTCGAGTATACGGGCCTACCTGCTTCTACACTGATATTAACAACCCCAGAAAGGCCTTGAAAGGTTTGTAGCAAACTTTATTTTTAAAAATGAAATTTCTTTTAGGAAGAAAATACATGAGATGTTTTTGTCTGAAAAAAGGAGAGCAGAAAGAAAAGATGTTTAGTAAACATTAGGTAAAACACGGCCGCTAATATACTGCATTAGCATAAACACTGTAGTTTTCCGTTTGGGTGCTAGCACACTAGCAATGTTAGTCTATCATGCATAAAAATATCTAGGTAAGCAACCGACTACGGTGTGGAAACGAGTTCACGGGGACATGATGGCCAGATGGTGCAATTTCAGTCATAAATGGTATAAATGTTCATGTGTCCTTTCAAAAGGCTAAAAGCTAAATGCGCTTTGTTTAATATGAACTCTGGCTGCAGCAGATGCATCTCATATGTAAGCGATTATGAAACGATGAGAAAGTTCCGGCGTATATGAGAAAGCTAATCCAGAGAGAGATAATCAGGGATGGCTTCAGTAAGCGTATCACAGAAGAACATGATGTATCTGTTTTCCTATTGAAGTCTTTCCCGGGCTGTTAATGCTCCATCGAGATTTGAGCTTGACTGATAGAGGAACAGACTGTGAGTGTGTGACAGAGATAAGAAGGTGTGTGTGTGTGTGTTAATTTGATCTAGGAAGAATTTAATGTTCATATTAAAATGGTTGACTGCTTTGCAGAATCAGGTTTCATCTAGGATCTAACTAACTCTTATCTAACAAAGATCTGTTTTCAAACACGTGCGAGATTACAAAAGGCTCTTCTTACCACAGAAAAATGTGAGAAGTCAAGCAAATGGCTCCATTTCTTCTCACTTTTATCTCATGGCTGTCCAGAGGAAACAAATTGAGGTCCTGAGGAGATCTCAGCTGTGATTTCTCGAGCCTACGGGACATAAAACAGACACGATGTTAAATCTGTTTCCCATATCTCACAGGCCTGAATATAACCGGCCATAATTTTCTTTTATAACTTTGTGGTTTCTCCACAGAGTGAGAAAATCCATCCATTTCTGTCCCTCTTGCATAGAAATGAGCAGCGGGCTAATAAATCATAAGAGCGGTAAAAATAAAGGCAGCGTTGGCCGAACGGTTTTCCATGTTGTCATTTCATTCTGTCTCCAACACTTGGTTTGTCACGTTTATGGTGACAGCTGGCTCTCACCGTGCTGTGTTATTGTCACTGCAATCAATAGAAACGGCCGTAAAACACACAACACAAGGGCTGCCGAAGGATGGAGGGCATCTTTAGTGCAGATCCCTCTCTGGGCGTCTGAGATTGGATTGCTGCTACAATGGATTTGACAAGGAAGCGAAGGCCAGGGTTAGGAAATAAATGGCATGCAGGAACCGGAAAGGTTTATCAAAACAAGAGGGTGATTCTGAGGCAGGCACAAGAGAGAGGGAGAGAGCGAGGGACTGACCCTCAAAGTTTTTCAATTAGAATCAGACTTACACATGAGCGAACACATGAGGGTTCGTATATTCTGTTGGACATCCATTGATATACTGTGCTATATGTGTATGTATGTGTGTGCATGTATGTGTATGTATGCTATAAATATATATATACACACACCAAACTCAAAAACAAACACAATCCATTAAATTAAGTAATTAATGTATCTGTATCCTGAAGCAGTCGGTATGACTGTGAACACACACAGAACACAAACAGCATCCTGAACATGATCCTTAATTCAGTTAAGGGTCAAGCTTGTGTGACTGCTAATGCAGTTTCACGAGGGATACGAGACAGCCCTGTCGCTCTGGTACACCTCTCCTAATTATCTTTACCTTTACTTAAGTGTAACCCTGAACTCTATCTCCTCTCCGCATGATGTCACAGCCTTTAAACTTTAAACAATCGGGTCAAGAGTCAGATGACACACGATCTGGCTGACCTTTGCCTGTGGATCTGGGTGTGTACGCTGCGCTACATTATGTTTACTGTACAGCCCTGTCAATGTTTCGTTTTCCTCCAACAAAAAAAACATCTCTTTACGTCACAACTTCTCATCTTTTGTTCGCTGCCATGTTGTTTTTGTAAATGCTTTTTGCTGCTCTCTCTCTTTCTGCAAACACACACGTGCACACACGCACACACTCACACAAACACACACATTTTCTTTTCTCTCCGCCATCCCTGCAATGCTAAAAAGCGTGTCGTCATTGTCACCATAGCAACTGTGTCTTGTGCGACGCCTGAACGCACAGCTGTCTCTGCCAGGATAAGCAGTGGAGTGTGTGTGTTTACTTAGCGTACCCATGTTTTCTGGTTCGTGTTTGATCCTTTGTGTCTGCGTCTCAAATGACGTATTGTACATGTAATATATTAACAGGTGTTTGTGCGTATATTTTCGGGTGTGTCTCAAACCGAGTGGGAGTGCATAACTGTGTATTTGTGATAAATGTGTGCCAGATTCCTCATTGTTAGATGTCACTGTATGACGCGCATATGAGACGCTCACAACACTATCTGTGGACACTGTGTGTGTGTGTGTGTGTTTACTTTTGGACTGGTTGTGTGTTGCTCCACAGTTTCCTTTATTAATATGCACATAAAAGAATACAAACACACACTCAGTCAGAAACAGGTGTTGAATATTGGGACCTTTAAACCTTAACCGTACATTAACTATATTTTGTAATGCTGTGTATATTTATTGTGTATATTTAGGGTTAGGGGCTTGTTTACAAACCGTTTATGCTTTGGATATGTATGGTGCCTCACATCACATGGTGTGTTGAGAAGAAGCAGGCAAATATGATCGTATTTGACAGGTGCCTGGAGGAAACATCTCACCATAGACTTGCACTGAAGGAGAGACCTGATTTATATTTAGTGACCAGAATATCATAGAGACTTGGGGATGGGCTCATTTCAAGTGGGCCAGTAAGCATCCAGAACACCCTAGCAATGCCCTAGCAACTACTAGAACACCCTAGCAACCACAGAAAACCACATGCTCCACAAAATATCTTAGAAACCACCCACAACCTTTGCATGACTCACCGCTCGCATTTCTGTTAAAAATTGAACCGTCAACCATAAAATGCAACATAATTAATATCATAAAAATGAAAGCATGACATATTCCAGTAATCTGTCTGCTGGATCATCGTCTGAGGTGTGTATGTGCGTGTTTGTGTGTATTCTAAGCGAGCTCTCCTGTACAATGCCAAAGCTGTCCGACTGGTGCTATTAATAACTGTGGTAGGGGCTGGGCAGGTTTATATATAGACTCTGCGACTGGATTTTCCTTCTCATTGCAGACAAATGAATAATGAACAAAAAAAAATAGGGCTCTGCCAAGAACCAGTCGCTCAGGTCAGCTAGCTTTGTGTGTGTGTGTGTGTGTGTGTGTGTGTGTGTGTGTGTGTGTGTGTGTTTGCATATGTGCACATAAGGACCCAGCTGCAACTCCCTGTTGTCTCTGTATCTCAAGAGCTATCCAGATGACAGCTGAAGGTCCTCCCAGCATAGGTCAGAACTGTTTCAAGAGACAAAACGCAAACGAGGACAACGAAGAGTCTTATTAGCGGTTCTTGAGGGAATGGTATTTAAGAGTGTCTCTTGAAGGATTCTGAAATGACTTGTTTATATTTATATTCATGAGAATGGGTAACGTTTGTTGGGTGGAAACCGTACACGACGTGGTCTCTTCTGGTAACCATGGCGACAGTGTCACTTTCCGAGGGATGTGAAGGGAGAATCCCATCTCTTCCCTCACATCTACACAACAATGGCCAGCCGGAGCCTAATTTTTCACATGTTAATTTAATTTTAAAATGACTGCCCCAAGTGTTTATATAAAAATAATAAATAAATATGTCATGATAACTACGTATTTTTTAGATTTTCTGGAACTGCAAAACGCGTTGACATGATGCAGGGAATTGTGGTTGCTTGCTTCAGTCTAAAGCGGCCATTTAATTTACCAAATGAACACAACTTAAGTTTATTGGTTTATTTTCACCTATTTAAAGATGTACCAGCCGAACCCTGACCACAGACAAGGTACAGAGCTTAAAACATGCAGGAAAAGTTACACTACAAATCGTTAACGCTTAGGGTTTGCTGAGAGTCTTAAAGTATCGTTTTCTTCCTTGTCACCTTATCACATCCTTCACTAACTATGGATACAAGGCCAAAATTTGCATAGGTTATTTAGCTACGGGGTACGGAATCAATCCGTACAGCACGGCAGCTGTCATTGTCTCAATGGACTTTCTGACCTCTGTATGTTTGTAAGTAGCAACCATCTGAGCATAACATTGATGCTGATGAAGTTCGGAATACAAGCATCACTTTTACAACTAACCTCGTCACATGACTGCCTCCTGCCGAGCATGAGGAGGTTGCCATGACAATGCTGCAGCACTGTTTGAATGTCAGAGGGTCAAGGTCAAAGGAAGATGCAGAAAATGCATCTTCAAAGTCACAGAAATGCAGAGACAAAAGTTTTACATATAAAACATATAATTTTCTTCATACTTATGATGACAATAATACCCTGTCTCTCTATTACAAACTGTATGTCTGACTAATGTCTCTAAAACAATGGATATGGATGCTTTTATCAGACTGTGATTTCATAGCACAGGCTTAAGCAAAGATGCAATGTGTAACTTTCACCTCTCCATCGCCATCTCTGTTTGAGACATAAAATTGCAGGCTAATTTACATACATTTCTGTATAAATGTTGAAGTCAAATGAAGCAAAACTGACATGTCCCAGGAAATCAGACTTTTATGTATGGACTTTTGTTTATTTTTAACCAAAAAAGTTACAGATCTAATGTTTAACTTTCTATATAGTTATATTTATGCATCAACCTTGTCTTGCCTCTGCAGAAATACAAATACAAACAAAGGACAAATGCTGACATACAGTAAGAGTGAAAAGCTCCAGAAGTTGCTACTGAAATCTCTGGCTTTTGATTGCTCAGATATACCAAGCTGCCACAGACACATCTGTGATGTTCCGGAGCTTTTCTCAGAGGACAAAAACCTGTGAAGTGAGGGACTTGAGTCTCAATTTCATCCTCTTGTCTGGAATAAGAAACCTCACTTTTGTGGCTTCTTATGTTTTAGGTGCAAACTCTGAGAAAATAAAATGAGCAGTTTGTGACACTGTTAAGCTGCCTTCTAGATCTCTCGAGGAGACACATGTGAATTCATTAGTGTCTCCTTCCCAAGAGAAAAATACTGGAAGCAGGTGACTTAAGCAAAAGTTTCCATTTGCTCTTCATTCAATTTCAGTAAGAGAAACAACTGAGATTAAAAAGATCTCATTTGTGATTTTTCTTGTGGGATGGCAGGAGATTGAATTACCCTTTACAGGCTGTCCTGCTGTGTGCACAGCAGCTTCGGGTGTGTGAGTGTGCGCTCGTATGCATATGAGTGTATTTGTTGTGTGTGTCTCAGGAGAGCATCATTTGTACGTGCTTGTAGGAGCACCCCACTGGATGCGATAATGAGCCACTCACCTGTGATGACGCAGAAATACTGGCATTTCTCTGTGCATGCATTGCCATCTCTGTGCGGGGAGCTGACCCTGTTACGCTTTGCTCGGCTTGAGTGTGTGCGGTCGTTGTTTACAGATTATCACTTGGTCAATGGTTCAGTTGATTGCGCATGGGGAATTTGTTCTGCGCTCTCTTAAGATGCATTCCCCATTTAATGTCTGAGCAACACCGGTTTCCATTGTCGCTCTAGCAGGTCGTCCTTTCTAGCTGCCCTTTTCACTTTTCCACATTAAGAATGCACGCACACACACTTGCACACATGTTCGGCCTAAAAGACTAAGGAAATGACCTATAAAGGAGTCTTTCTTACCTCCAGGGTTCAGAATCACTTAGTCGGCTGTACTCAGAGCTGTAGTAAAGCAGGAGGAAAGATGTCTTTGCTCTGTCTCAGGCACCCAGAGTTAATGGCCACCTCGGTTCCTTCAAGCATCGAGTTTGTCTCGGACGTTTCTCGTAAAATGCCTTGGGAGAAATAAAAGAACAGACACAAATGTTGTTTTAAATGAACATGTCACAGATCTCAGATAATGGCAACATTTGGTATCTTTCTTCAATCAGCGCACATTTTGAGATGTTGTCGAGATCCGTTCTGATCGGATGAGACACACGTGAGATTATCGGGGTCGTTTATTCAGGAGCAGAGGCAGCAGGGATCTCAGCGAGACGTCTCCTTTTGATCTTTATTTAATCACATTGCTGTCTATGGAGAAACACAAATTAATGAAAGATTAAAATGATTAGAATAATGAGATTTATTTTGTCCTTTCCCTTTCCAAAGGGAATTCCTAAAATGTTGCTTACTGTCTGTTGTAGAGAAGACCAAGGACCAATATGTGTGTGTGTGTGTGTGTGTGTGCATATATATGTATATATATATGTATATACACACACAACAACACACACACACACATATATTTATAGGCATCATATACAGGCATCATAGTCTTTCTAATGAGAAAGATAGGGATTGGGGTGGGGTTTGGAAGCACAAGTGTGAATTAGTAAAGATTGTGGCTGCAGATATCAATGTAGAAAAATGAGCTTTGGCAAGCGTATAAATAAAAGGCTAATCTTTGCTGTTTACAGGTTATAGGCGATATTTAATCTGCTTACCGTTTCTAACTTTTCCCTCATGACTCACATGACTGGAGGGTATCATCTCTTCTCAGACACACTAATACACACGGGCACACACCTGCAAATGCAATGACTCATTAAACATTTTGCATACCATTCATGGGAAAACTATTTGATCATAGCAATAAAATGAGATTAGCAGGCTGAAACAGAAGATAGGGAAGGTAGAGTTTTATAATTATGCCTTGAAATCACGCCAATGGTGTGGTTACACGTTACCAACAAAAATAATCAGTGACTTTCTCAAATTTGCCTAACCAAGCAATATTCTGGTTTAACTGGTTATACCCAGCATCATTTCTGCATGTCTTGATTCCCACTGTCCTGCTAACAGAAGCAATTTATCACCCATGTACTACTTAAGACTGCTTTTCTGAACTAATATTATGAGCAGGCCGTTACCAAACAGTGCCTTGACATTCCACATAGCTAACTACTCACCTGTGATTTCAAAACCTGGATTATATTTGGATGACCTTGCTGACAATTTAGATGTTGCTGTAAGTTTGGTTGTTGAAACCAGTGCTGTCAAACCAGGTTTTCTGGTGTAAAAGTTATCTCCCACTCAAACGGCAATACAACCTCCCACTCACAGGAAAAAAAATATCAGTTGCAGACACTTAGGAAAATTGGTTTACCTAGACCTTACTCACCACTTTCTCAGCCTTATTCTCCCTCCCTTTAATTTTCTCTATAAGAGCATAGTCAGGCTTAATTAAAGCAAAAACAACTTGTAAAAGCCTTATGTCCTTATGCCTTCATCTAAATACTAATGTTGCTATTCTCTTCTTGTTTTGGATGAAGTACTACTAGAGTTTAGCAGTAAAGCTATCACTACACCATTAAATTCTAAACATTTCTACCAATATGTAAGATATGAGGTTGTGAGAGACAGATTTCAGTTTTCCTGACTGTAAAGGTCTATTATTTTTAATAATGGGTTTTGTTTCATTTTTTTGTCTTACAGATCTTGGCCATTATCTCCATTTTATTCATTGTGCTCTCCACCATTGCTTTGTCCCTTAACACCCTCCCTGAACTGCAAGACACGGATGAGTTTGGTCAGACTACTGATAATCCACAGCTGGCTCATGTGGAGGCAGTGTGCATCGCTTGGTTTACCATGGAATACCTTCTTCGCTTTCTTTCCTCACCAAACAAATGGAAATTCTTTAAAGGTCCCCTCAATGTCATTGACCTGCTGGCAATTTTACCCTATTACGTCACCATATTCTTGACAGAATCCAACAAGAGCGTGCTGCAGTTCCAGAACGTACGTCGGGTTGTACAAATCTTTCGAATCATGCGAATTCTGCGTATCCTCAAATTGGCACGTCACTCCACTGGCTTGCAGTCTCTGGGTTTCACACTGCGACGAAGTTACAATGAGCTAGGCCTGCTTATCCTCTTCCTGGCAATGGGGATCATGATCTTTTCCAGTCTAGTCTTCTTTGCAGAGAAGGATGAGGATGACACTAAGTTCAAGAGCATTCCTGCCTCTTTCTGGTGGGCCACTATTACCATGACCACTGTGGGATATGGAGATATTTACCCCAAGACGCTTCTGGGTAAAATAGTTGGTGGTCTTTGCTGCATTGCAGGAGTGTTAGTCATTGCCCTACCCATTCCCATTATTGTTAATAACTTCTCAGAGTTCTACAAAGAACAGAAAAGACAAGAAAAAGCTATCAAGAGACGTGAGGCTCTAGAGCGAGCCAAACGCAATGGCAGCATAGTGTCTATGAATGTCAGGGAAGCATTTTCTCGTGGTACAGAGCTTCTAGATGTGGTGGTGATGGACAAGGGTGAGAGAAGCCAGGACAACCACCTCTCACCCAGTCGGTGGAAATGGTCATCTAAGAGAGGAACTTCTGAGACCAGCTCAAATCGTTCCTTTAACCCAGACCAAGGTTCTCCAAACAAGGCAAGAGCTTCTAGTCCACAGAGGCTTAATGCACAGAAACTGGAAGAAATGTACAACCAGATGGCTAAGACTCAGTCACAGCCCAACTTACACACCAAAGACAGAAGTGCATCCCGAGCAGGACACAGAAGAGATGAAATTGAGCTGGGAGCTTTACCAGGTCAAGGAGGAGACCCCCTGAATGGGGGTCGTGAAGGGGTGGTGGACATGAAAAGTCTGTCCAGCATTGACAGCTATATAAGTTGTGCAACAGACTTTCAAGAAAACCCACGGTTTCCCTACAGTCCAGCAGGGGGCTTCCCAGAGAGCTCTCGCTTCTCCCACAGCCCTGGTTCTGGCCTCTCTGGTCGAGTCAGTGCTAACCCAAGCCTGCAGACCACCATGGAGCATGAGACCATGATTACACCATGTTCTGGTGCTAAACCTCCTAACATAGAGGGTTTACGCCAACAAAGTCTGCTTGGAAGTTCTCAGAAAATCCATTCAGTTCGGGTGAATCATCGTAATTGTGGAGAGTCCAGCCCATTAGGTGGTCCTCTGTCTGACAGCTCTATCCTTTCTGACCACTCCATTCTAAGTCCTGAGGTGTCAGTCTACACAACAGCCAGCAGCAGGACTCCACCTAAGACACCTGAGAGAAAGGCCCCCACTCCTGCAGTCTTCACTTTCCATGACGCATCCATTAGCAAGTACATTGATGCCGACACAGATGACGAGGAACACTTGCGTGAAAGCGGCCCATCTGAGCGCCTGCTGGGTGGCCTGAGCTCCAAGCCTCGTCTCAGTGGCTATCAAGGGGGCACCAACCACCTGGAAGCCGCCCAAAGGCTGCTAGGTCAGAACTGCCTGTTCCCGTTGGGAAGTAGCCCAGGTGTTAGCCACGAGAACCATGTGGCTTCAGAAATCTCACGGAGACCCAAAGGGGACAGAGGACATTCCAACACGTTTAATAAGGGCCTCTGAGGCCTTAGGGTCGTGAGTTGGATTCCAGATGGAGTCCAAGAAGGGAAAGAAGGCCAGGTTCAGTCAAGGACATTGGAGCAAGCAGAGTTGAATGTGCAAAGGAGAATCATTTTACAGGCATCTGATCAGGGGGCTTACACTGGTGACTTCATGCGGGAGAGTTCACTGGAAAACAGAGGTCATGTTACATCATTAAAGAACAGGATGTTGAGGATGTACCACTGCCTACACCTCTTGCCCTTTTTCCTCTTCTGTAAACAAGCCTGCATTGGTGGGTCCCTGGGGCAAGATAAAGCCAGAACAGATCTGGCGTACAGTTGTTAGTGACAAGAACAGGATTTATTCTATAGCTTAACAAACTGGAAGCTGAAAACTTACCAGACATTAAAGTGCAGATATGTAGGATAAATCAAGGAGGACAGTCCGTCACTGCCCACGTCAGCTATAGCCACTGTCCAGAACCCACCTTAAAGATTAGCATTAGAGACAAAGTACGTTACATCCTGTTTACTAGTGCACCCATCCACTTTTCCCAAATAAACTGGCCTTACGTAACTGCAGTTATGGGTCTGCATACAGTGTTTGTATGATCATATAGGGAGGGCTGATGGTATGATAATGTGCACGTATTTAACTTACATTCCTGCACACACACTCACTCTCCAAAATATATTCACATACTGTGTGATTCCAACCTGATTTATTTTTATATAGACATGAAGATTATCTCTAGAAATCACATTTCTTGTGTCATATTCACAAGTTTAAGAATAAAATGTTTCATTAGCAGAGACCAAAATCTGTTTCGATTTACCCTCATGTTTATTTTAGCTTTAATTATATTCTAGTATAGCAAAAGGCAGTCACAAACTGACGTGTTTAAGGAAGTAGCAGATAAATAAACGCACTTTATGTTGTGCATACATGTATTATGTTGTCTTACGAAAACATGCTTATCAACACATTTATTTTAAAGAAAAGCAGCACATGCACAATGGCATCCCAAACAGAAGCAACAATAAGAGCTATGATGAATGGACTACACATACCTCGCCCTGTTATTGGTATTACGAATCTGAATGACAAAAACTACCGAGAAACTTCAGGTCAATTTAACACTTCAGTTAAGATTAAACAATTTCAAAGCAGTGGACGCTGTCTCAAACACAACTATTTATGAACAAATAAGAATAAATATATATTTCTAAGGTATTTTCTAGATGATCATATGAAGTGTGGTCTCATACTTAAAGCCAGTGAGAATTTTTATTTTAAAATGGTTTTGTTCAAAGTTGGGGCCTTTTGTGCCCTAAATTGTTATTCAGGCTCAAAGTACACTATGTAACCAAGATGACCACCAGTTTGTCCCATTTTACTGTGACAGGATGAAAACATTGATCAAAACATTGAAGTCTGTAATACAGTATGTAATACATGGCTCTGTTTACCTCCAAATTAAAGCATACATATGATCCTTTCTCACTGCACACGATTATTATTCTTAAAATATAAGATCTTTATCAGCAGAAGCCTGTCCTCATAATTCTGTAAGCATACGCAGTCTAGCATGTATTCACAGGTATGTAGAAAATGTCCTAAAGATGACTGTATCCAGTTTCCATGGTGACCACAAGCTCTCCCTGCCAGCACTCATATCCAATTTGAAAACCAGGATAGAGAGGGCTAAATTAGATCAAAAACGTACACTCAATTGCACCAGTGTCAACAAATACCATCGGTGAAAGAGGCACACTGTCAGAATGTGCTAATCTCGGAGAATATGCATGTGTGCGCGTTGGTACGCGAACATTATCGAGCAAAACTCGGCCTCTCCAGAGATTTGGGAGTGTGGAAGCTTCCCTCCCTGTCTCAACGTTTTAACAGGGTTGAATTGAGGTGTGAGAGACAAGAGAGAGAAAAGAAACAAAACAGGAGGAGAATGGTGTCTTTCATCGCTCTGCTCAATATGGAAAAATGTAGGATTGCTACAAGCTGTACTGCTCACTGTAACCGAGAGAGGTGAAAACGCTTTCTCAGAACCTCGTTCCCCTGCTCTGCTTGTGCTCTTTCTGTTAATGTGGCTAATAATGCATCTGTGATCCTCTGGGTATGAGAACCACATGCAGTGCCCTGTTCATTCAGTAGGTTCATACCGAGAGAACAATATCACTGAATGTTCTCACTGAAGCCATTTAAAACTCGCCTTTGTCTAGGTGTTAACCTGAGGTCAAGGTCAGCCCTGTTTTCTTGTGATGATTCATCGTTGATTATATGTTAGGGTCATATTTTACCACAAAATCAATACTATTTTTTGCAAAAATAAAAATAAGCCTAGATTCAGAACCAGTAAGACATTATTTTCATGACCATTAAGCAGGTTTACACTCCCATTTCTGATAGTCATCTGTGTTTTACTGATGTGTGATGGTTTGAAATGTTTATATTCTCAGTAATGATTAGGACAACAATTGTTCAATTATTTCTTTTAAAGCTGCAAACTGTACTTTGGCCCCTCTATCGCCATCTCTGTTTAAAACATAAATTTGCAGGTTACTTTACGCACTTTTCTCTACCTATGCTGAAGTTAAATGTAGCCAAACTGACGTTTCCTGGGTAATCGAACCCGACAGCTCAAATTATAAACCATTAATAGTTACTGATGTGTCATGTACTTGCTCAGTAAGTTAATTTGGTTTGTTTTTAACACACAAAAAGTTACGGATTGCAGCTTTAGGAATTTTCAATGTTTTTTTCTTTTTTTGCATTATAGTAACGAGGTGCTCACGTTAATATTGTCACGAAACAGAAAATGATAAAAAGTCCTACAATATGCATATTTTTATTTTTGCAAAACGTAAACTATACATATATATTTCTTTTTTTCATTTTGGGGTGAAACACGACCTGTATATACATGATATAAAAATATATTTTTGGCAGATTCACTCCCATATAGTCCATGTTAATTGGCCATTCAGAGACATCAGTGATTAGCATACTGTATATTGTGTTATATATGTTCAGCAGCCATTCTATAATGTCCCATAAGGAACACTCATAGTGCAGTGTGCTTAGAGCATTAACGAAGATTAGAATCAAATACATATATATATATATATATATATATATATAAATAAATATGGGTGATTATTTTGGGGAGAATTTTTTTGACACCACAAATAGTGATGACAATCAGTAAACTGAGACCAACGTCAGTGTCTTACAATAAGATTAAATGGCATTAAAAGTGTGTTGTCTAAAATAGTTGCTCACACATCAGTATAGGTTGTAAATCATCATAGTACATCAACAAAATTCTTGAAATTAAGTGGTATTACAATTTGCTCAAAATGTGTCAAACTGTAATGAACTGACGATGCCTCCAGCATCAACATGGACATTTGTGCTAATTTAAACGGCATTAAAAATAAATTGATGACTCAAATAGTTTTGGTTTACACTGGCATGTATTAGATAATCAAAGCTTTGACTTTCGGTTCATTTTTGATTCAGTGATGATAATGGGTTTGTACACATCTCGTTTAAAAATGGAAAGCACAATTAGGTGACTTCTTTCATTTATTGTATTTCTGTTGTTTTTCTTATGAAATTGTACAATAAAGTGATATTTAGAGAAATGGCGATTAGGAAGAAATGAACATGAACATCCATTTAGATTTTCCAGGGAATTTAAAAAACAGAGAGCACTGTTTACAATCCCTCCCTCCCCTAAATCTACAATGTTGTTTGTAGGTCTAAAGGCTGTTTGTTTTGTAAACTTTCTACCTGTTGACTTTCTATGCTGTCGTTTCTGTATGTGTGTTATGTTGTTTACTGCATGTCGTACCTCTGAAGCTGTAACTTGTTCTGTATGTGACAAAAAGGTAAATTCTTGTCTTGTATAGGAAAAAGAGCCAAAAATGTGTCAAAATGTCCTGAAAATAATTGATTTCTTTGCAGTATGAAGAAGAGATTGTCCCTCCCACACAGTTGGCTGGAAATCAAATAAATAATACGGATTAATAATTTTACCTTGGATTCATTATTTATGCGTCGTCTACATTTAAATGGTACAGCTCTATGGTGGCCCAAAACAGACATCTTAAGCCATAACTTAAAGAACGTCACCGTATTACATAACAGGAAATAAAAGCATATTTCACAAAATGTAAACAAAAAGTAAACAATTCACCAACTCTGCTATGACAAATATGGGAACTCAATGGAAACTAATTTCGTACATCCACTATAAATAACCCTGAGACCACTTTGTAATTGCAAAAAGGCTAAAAAAAATGAATTTTATGCATGCTTAGATGTAGTTTAACAGTCAAAATATTTTCTGGGTCTGTTGCTCAAAGCAGTAATTTTCTTCCCACAGCTGTTAAAATCCACTATTACCGCTAAACCTGAGCCAGGGTAGAAATATTAGCATTAGTAGGGCGTCATTTATGAAAACATTTGAGCTAACTGTGAACAACGTCACACCTGCGACCGGCCACTTTCGCCGTTCTACCGCCATCTCTGTTTGAAACATAAAATTGCAGGTTACTTTATGTGCTTTTTCTTCCTTATGCTTAAATCAAATGAAGCCAAACATTTCCAGAGCAATCAGACCCGAAAACATTATAATAATTATTTATTATTACCATAAACTTACAGTTGTGAAATGGGGTAATGTGAGGAGATCATTTTGAAAACTAATGTCATTTCCTTGCTCAATAACTGATTTTTGCCTAGCATCTGCCCATGCTACCATGACTTGACCTGTCTGAATCAGATTAAAGTGTGTGTGTTAGATAAAGAGAAAACTGTGAACAGTAGGACAGAAACAGGAGTCTCGACGGCGGATGCGTCGCCATACCCCTCTGCACTGAGAATTCCCCACGGCCTGCCACTGCAGAGATACAGTCCTGAGAGCGAGAGAGCAAGAATGTCATGGTCAGATTGAGAGAGTGATGGAGAGAGATAAAGAGACAGACAGAGAGAGTACTTTCTACATTTGGGTGGCTCAGCTAACAGGAAATTTTCTCAGAATGTCCTTTGAAAGTTATCAAAAAACATTCTTGTAGTAACATTAGTAGAACTTTTTTAATGATTATACGTGCATTGTGCTTGAACATAGATACAAAAAATTAAACAGCACTTTCACAACAAAAACTGCATGTTAGTTTCACATGATAAATAATGGTTGATGTACAACATCATCTTGGAACCATTATGAAATACATAATAAAAAATACGACTGACAATATTACAACCCCCCCAATGTAGTTAGTGTTTTAAATTTAGCCAAGATTAAACGAGCAACCTCCCTCTCTCTTTTTATTAAAAACATTACAGGGCGCTGGAGTGTTTCAAATGGGACCCCGAGCATATTAGGAGAGTCTTCAAACAGATATTAAGAACCAGCTCTTGAATCACATAACTATAACGTCACATGGTTCCCTCCAGTGGCAAAAGTAACCCGGTGCAACAAGATGTTGTGCTGGATAAAACTGCCCATCATCTAAAACAAACATCGTTACTTTCTGAAAAACGCCCATTTATTAGCTTGTCATGCATAACAGACACCGGGGAAAACTATTTTTGACAAAGTTTATAAGGTGTTATGTATCCATATTATTTGTAAGACCAATGTCATATACAGTATTCATTTTAATTTTATAATTTACTTTCATTTCTTTAATTTCTTCATTTAACGTCCAATTACTTCATTTGTAATTTCATATTTGTGATATATTTATTTACCAAATGTTTTAATATTTGATATGATATTGGTGACTCGTTTTTAAAAGCGGGCTTTCAGTCAGACGCAAGCTTACAGTCCGTGCAAACCGTTCAGAAAATATAGAAACACGTACTGTCTTAAAAGTATAGCCGCAAAACATAAACATTGTACATGTTAACGTAAGAATTGTGTGATAAAAGCGCTTACTGACCTCGTCTTTGTAAAGTTACAGCCAATCTTGGCTTTTAACTCTGTTGTGTTGATGACGCAAAGACAGACACCACGCGCGTACTGCGTACTTCACTACGCAAGCACACGAACGTACGACGTGACGTATAAACAACAACTATTGCCAACTTCTAAAGAAAGTATTAAAATTTCACGGCTCAAATAATAAACAGGGTTTTAATAAATCAACTGTGTCGCTATAATAGAAATCTACAGTGCAAAGCATTTCAATGGGTTCAACGTTTGGAAACACAGTATTCATTCTAGCATAAAAAATGACGTTTGTGTGAAGGCTCACTTTCATACGCAGAACTTCTGGTAAGTGACGTATTTCCTATGGGTGGACGCTATGAAAATGTCAACATTAATATTGTAATGGCGTTTATTGAAATGCCTTGCTTTTTGACACCATGTTTCGAAATCTCTCTCTGCTCTTACCGTCCCTGGCCGGAGTTCTCCCCATCACCTCTGCAGTAGCGCTGGCCGTGTGTCAGAGCTGGAGGCTGGCACTCCACACACACCTGATGGCCCTCCTTCAGGTATCTCATCCAGCGAGTGTGTGGACTGATGCTGCGCTGACAACCCACCGTCAGTGAGGTGAGCTCAAACTCCACACAGTAACTGATACACATGAACATACCATGAAATACACATGCAACTATTACACATTAAATATGATTCAAATGAATACACGTTATTGCAATCTTGAGTTAAACTCAACTGTACATAAACCGCTTGCTCTACAATATAATAGTGTGATGGTACAATGGTACTGTGCATTGATGCTTTTAGATACTAATACTATAATACTGAATTACTACTATGTTACTCGAATACCACAGAAAATGTCAACCATGTGGTACAACCACAGTAAATGTCCAGACATGGTGATACCGTGATTTTTTTTGGTCTTGTTTTTTTTTGTAAGTGATGGACTGTGAGATTTTACCCTGTGATGTTATTTGTGTCTGAAATCTCTCTCTTTTTCCGGGCATTTCCATAGCCACCAGTGGTGATGAGAGCTGGAACTATTAAAAAAACATAAGATGAGAGAAGTAGGCCAAAGGTTATATAAGAGAGCTTTAATGCATACTGTATGTGCTCTTGTTCTTCACCTGTAATCTTGTCAGGAGGTCGCACTCATATTAAAAGCAATCACTTAGGCGGTTGTTAAGAGTATACGACTGTATCGTTTTAGTTTTAGAGCGTATCAAGAGATGATTACAATTATTTGATTACAGTGTGAAGCAGTCTATGAGCTGAGAATGTGGTTGTATAAGATAAATGTTATCTTAAATGAGATGTAATGTATGTTGTGGAGTCTGTCCAAGGTTAACAAATCAATACAAATTTGAATATTAACGTTATTTTTAAGCAGTAAGTGGAACATTTTATAAACGTTACATATTTTTTAAATAACATTCTTTTGACCAAGCAATAATGTTTATACAATGTTTTGAATGTTCCTAGAACTTTCAAAATAACCTTTTCAACATATTTGTTACTTAATAGAAATGTTGCAGAAACGTTCTTAACCACCTAAAAGTGTTAGCTGGGAACACTATAAGCAGAAGCGTTGCTAAGGCAAGGACATAGGTTAAAAATCGCTGTATGTTAGAGCTCACCCAGTGCTTGCAGGCAGGGACCGTGCTGGTCACGGTACTCAGCACAGCCTGCAGTCTGCTGTAGAGAGGGACAGGCTTCTCCACCATTCCGTGCTTCCCGGATCACCTGCCTCAGTCTGGTGCGCGCAGCAGGTTTACACGACTCCATACAGTCAGACCATCCACTCCATTCACTAACGACACAGGAAACAGCTACAGCACACATACATACACAAAAATTAAAAACATTTAATGGCAGAAATGATAATAAAGTTGAGATCTGACTGTGTTCTGCAGTGTGACACTTAATTCAAAAAACACTATTGAAAACTGGATTCCAGCTAACAATTTTAAGTTGTAAGAATGTTTCCCTAACATTTAAGTGACTACACCATTAAAACTGTTATTTTGAAAGTTCCAGAAATGTTTTCAGATGTTGAATAGCGTTATTGTTTGGTTAAAAGAACATTATTCAAACATTTTCTAAATTCTGTAACTTTTTGAAAACGTTACAGACAACTTAACAACTTAAGAAAAAATTTTGATGTATAAGAAAAAATGTTTAAAAAGTTCTACTAATATTACTGCATGAACGTTTTTCATAACTTTAAGAGAACTTTAGGGAATATTTGCCAACATTCTGAGAACATTCCCGGTTAGCTGGGATTATGCAGCTTTTATTATTATCATATTAATTGAAAGACTACATGAAATATTTATACTTTTTAAAAATTCATTACTTACACCACAGAACTTTAAGCGAAAATGCAAAAAAAGCTAAAAGGTGAAAAAAATCATTGCAATCCTGGACCACAACATGGTTTAATTGCTGTGAAAATATTTCCTAATAAGCTTTTTATCATTTTAATTAATGCTAGCTGAAAAATATGAAATGCAGGAGACCTGGACAGGCAAGGTCGTAGTCATGACAACAGTCCAACGTCGTCTTGCATGCCGGGTCGCAGTAACATTCCCCATATGAGCGATCTTCTCTCCTGCCTTCAGTAATGCATGAGCGGTTCGTTCCTGCACAACACAGTCCTACATCCTGACAGCCTCCGTTGCTCTGGGACACCAGCGTTACCAGCAGAGCGAGACAGAAAACTACCCACGAGAGACTGGAGCTGCACGCTGACATGATAATGGCCAGTCGCAATATGAGGCTTCCCTCATCGCAGGAACTCATGCATGTAATTGACTTCTATATGTTCCTGATGTTCCTACACCTCTGAACTGGACTGGGACGTCTGTTGGGCCTGTTTTCTATGGCATGCTTTCTTCCTTCTAGCTTTCTGTCTTTTATTTTGTTAATTTATATTAAAGGCAGGGTAGGTAATCTTTTCCAGGAACATTATATTAGTATTCTAGTCTCTTCATGTCCTGATGGCAAAAACATATTAGATATATTTATATATATATCTTCTGTGGAAGGTGCAGGACCATAAAATGTCCGAACGGGCCTATTTTGGGCCTGTTTTACATGACATTCTCTCTCTTTCTCTCTCTCTTATTTTATTAAGTACGTCTGGTCTTTAAATTGGAACATTGTGACTCATCAAACTTCTCAGCCTATAAAATGACAGAGTTGACCTCTACAAATGCAAAGCGTTTTTTCAATCATCTATAGCAGTTTGCATTGAATCATATGGAAGCATATCGCAATGCTTTGCATGTACAGTTGTGCTGTGTGATTCATCAGGTGATTGTTTTGTAGTAGAGGAGCCTCTTCAGTGTTTCTTTAACAGAGCACTACTGTCCACTGATGCTGAAACATGTGAAAGAGAGGATTAGATTCACTCCTATAGCTGGAGGCCGTCCATGCAGAAAGAACAACAGCAGAAGCACTGCTATAATGTTCAGCCCTGATTCATACACACATTCCTGCGCATCCAGGAGACGTTGGTTTTTCTTTGATGTTGCTAACAAAGCTCATGCATGCATAAGCGCATACATCAGAACGCTGCACTGGATGTTTTTACATGTACGCATTTGGCAGACGCTTATATCCAAAGTGACTTACAGTTCATTCAAGTTAAACGTTTCGCCCCGGGCATGTGCTCCCTGGAAATCAAACCCGCGACCGTTGTGTTGCTAGCGCAAGATAACGCCGCCTCACATCACCGTGTGTTTAATGTACAAATGAGTTTTTTTTAATTGCAATCATAATTAACTGCAGCGTTTGTAGCTTGTTCTTACAGCAGTTGTTCAGAATTTAAACTTGTCATCCACCTTTAGAAAATAACTCTCGCTTGTAACTGCAATTTTATGTGTTTTCGGATACAGATGGCTGTAGAAAAGCAACAGTTTTGCAGATTTATTTTTTTTCTTTTATATTTCCTTTAATATTTGTACACTTTGCTATCAGTTCCCTATCAATAACATATCAATACGTCAGTACATTGGTATTGTATGGGCCTGGACACAGTGATCTTTCTAATGGATTTACAGGTGACGTTGCTGATGGATTTTGGAGGGCACTGGGATGTCTTTTCGTCCTGGAGTTCACTAATGCCGTGCTGACGTGGTGCTGTGGAACATCAGCGGAGAAAATAATGAGGCGACAGCCAGTCTAGTGAGAGAACAAGGAGGCAAGACCTATGCAAACGATGGATGTGACAAAAAGAGGATAAGTATACCGCACAGCCAACAGGTGCAGGAGCTGGAAAGAGACGTGACCTACTTGATGAGCGATGTGATGGTGGGAGATGAAGAATCTGGAACTGACTCGATATTATGGTGAAGCTTAACAGACTTTTTATATAGAGTCCAGACTGTCAAAGCGTTCCTGCCCTAGATAAAGACTAATAATTGAGATCATAAGTATTTCAGGATATTTTACAGAAAAATACATATGGTACATTAGATATTGTTTAAATTTTAAAATGGCTTTTATTTTATTTTAATTTGAAGATCCCACCTTCACTTCATAGCTCTCTCTAAAGCCACGCCTCCTCCAATACAAACAAAGGCATACATAGTTTGACAGGCAAGTAGGACATCCTATCATTTCTTTCGGACTAAATGCAATGATTGGAGAAACAACTTATGGTTCTGCACCTTCCGCAGAAGATATAATTATATTATAAATACATATTCATATATTAAGACTTCTTAATGACTGCTATCAGGATGTGAAGAGATTTTCAACCAGCATAACAAAAGATGTTTGTGGTAAAAATTCCCTGCCATTTCAGTTTATGATCGTTTCTCGACTATTGCTTTTTGTCTCCCTCTACAGGAAGTGGAGCCCAACCTCAAGTGTGCGTTCTCAGGCTAACCTACCTGCCCGGAACGTACATACAGACCTTCAACAGACACACCACAGTAAAATCGGCATTTAGAAACAATTATTGCTGTCTTGTCTTCTGTGGGAATCCAGTGTGGTGACGTCACTTCATAGGCGAGGACAGGGTCATGCGAGCAGACTGATCACTAAAATGACTCCCTATGAGATTGTACACGGCTGGACTGAGACCGGATCAACACACATTATATCTATTTAAATTAAAGATATATTAAAACCATGTATGTACCTAATTATTATAGTCACTGTTAGTAACTACTGTAGAAAGTTCCACCTACCAAGTCAGGACTTTTACTAACATCATGTGTCGAGGTCAATATTTTGCGTTTATTTTAGAAAAAGATTCTCGTATTTCAGTTCGAACGAAGACTCTAAGTTTGTCGTACTAGTTTAAACATCCATATTCAAATAAAGCTGATGTTTTTGATGTTAAGGTTTGATGTTCTAATAATAATGAATAACTACTAATAATTAACTCAAATAAATAATAATAATAATTAATATTGAACCCCCCAACACACACACACAAAAACAGAGACAAGTTGTTTTCTGTAGTTGTGCAAGTGGCACATCATTTTACTCCTCGTTTATGAGGAAACGAATGCAACCATCAGAGTGGGCGGAGTCAACACTGTGTGGACGAAACATCGGTTTAATTGACAAGACCGAAGACTAAAGATTGCCGTGCATGAAACACACATTCATTACCCCCCTCTCTCTCTCACACACACACACAGAGACGACACTAAACTTCACCACACGCTCGACACTGAAGTTACGAATCTTTTCTTTTGTGTTCTGGTCGTCACTGTAACTTAAAAAGCACCAGAGAAAAACCACCACAGCAGAGACGCGTCCGATAGCTTCATCATATCCTTCAGTGGGGTTTATACTGCACTTCACAGTAGCGCTAACAACCCAACTGGGTTCCTATAATGCAACTTTAAAACAAATAAAAATAAGAGAAACGTAAAAGAGGCGTGACACTGAAAACATGACTTCACTTAGAACGAAGAAGATAAAGGCCGTCTACTCAAGTCAAACGTCACAAGTATCACTGAACGATTCAACAACGTAAACAGAACCACCACTTCACTGGATATGATGAAATACTAAAACCTTTTTAAAGCCTCGGTGTTTTGAAGAAACACTTCACTTCATGAGTACAATTAAACAATATCAGTCAAAACCGTAAGTTCAGACTATTTAAACTTTTTCCAATTTTAACCTGGATCAAATCCAAGGCCTTTGTGAGCAGCCAATTGAAACTCTGCTTATGACTTTTCTCTAGTGTTTCACAGAAAAAACGACCAATCAGGTAAGTGCATTAGACTGCGCTGTCCAGAGTCGCTCCGATGGTGCTCGAGTTAGCCGGTTTCAGTACTGGGTCGTGCTCTAGTTTCTGTTTGCTGCACCTGTGGAGGGTGAAACGAAATGTTCAAAATCTGTAACGTTGATTATCGAAAAATATTTTTACAATTGCTGACACACCAACATAGTTTGAACCATGATATAAATAATGATTAAATGACTGTGATACTGACCCTGACAGCGGTCCATTAGCTGTGCGCTCACTGGACTGCTGATCCAGTTCTGACAGAAGCTTTAGGATGTTCAGAGCAGCCTGCCCAAAGATATACAAGTACTACTTTTAATTTAACATGACTTTTAATTTAACATGACAGAACCATGTGTTTTGGCACATGGCAGTAGGTCTATGTTAATCTTTAAAGTATCATAAAAATAACATTTAAGCTATATTTGTAAGAATAACAAACATACGCTTACCATGTCATGACAGGATTCCACATCCTTACTGATGCCGTGGCTGATCAGAGGAGGCTGAGAGGAGCAGTTTATCAGAGACACAAACTCATTCTTGTTGTTTTTTGGGAAGTCCTTGTATTCAACCTGTGACAGATTCAGAACGCAGATTCAGAACGCAGATTCAGAACACAGATTCAGAACGCAGATTCAGAACGCAGATTCAGAACGCAGATTCAGAACGCAGATTCAGAACGCAGATTCAGAACGCAGAACACAGCATGGAGTTTTCAGAATGTAGATTGAACAACAGCCACCATCTGATTCTATAACCATATAAGCACATATAAGTGTGCATTTATTATTAAACTGTGTACCTGTAAGCCCTGTACAGTAGCCAGATAGCCGAGCTGTTCAGATGGTCTGGTAAGAGGCCCGTGGGGTCTGTGTGCCAAGCTGCTGTTGGTCTTCAGTATACCTTCCGCAGTCGGGGATGTGCCAGCATACAGTAGCTCATTGGCGATCATGGCAGTTACCGTGGCTTTGGCTGGGTTGGGAGCAGCTGGGCGACTGTAGTCTTTGGCGTGGGGTCCTTGGTTGGCACCCACTGCCTGCGCCACCTCAGGCACCATGGGTAAAATGCCAGCGGGGAGCTGCTGATGGCTGAGGAAGGGGATTCGAAAATCCTCCTCCTTATTCACTGCAAAGACATAAAAAACAAAACTGAGCCCTTAACTGTGTTATGTCATTTCATTCATAAGAACAAGTGAAAGCACGAAAGGTGGGAATCTGTCAGAGATGACTGCTGGATAAATGATGCTTCTGGAAAATCACCTACCAAAACCAGTCTTCTCCACAGAGCCCGGTTCAAAGAAGGTCACTTTTCGTCCATCTCCAGGTTTCTTAGCAGGTGGCTTTACAAAGACAAATGCAAAGGAACTTATACACAGTGGTAGTCTAAATATTAAATGGTTGGTGTAATACAAACGTTCCTATACTTGAAGTTGCATAAAAACACACTGACCAAAAAGTGGCTTTAGTGCAACATCGCATTACCTTCTCCTCAGTTTTCAGTGCCGGTTTGGGTGGTTGTGGCTGAGGCACTTTGAAGCCCAGAAGCTCCAGCATCTTCTCAGCTGCATTTCGCTTGGCCACTTTTTTACTGGGACCCATTCCCTCTGCGGTCTGACCACCAACAGACACCTGAGAGAGAGACACAGAGAGAGAGAGGAGAGAGAGAGTGGAGAGAAAGAGTGGGAGGAGAGGAAAGACGGACATAGAAGAACAGACAGTGAGAGAGAGAGAGAAAGAGAGAGAGAGAGAGAGTGAAGTACAAATAAGCAATTTTAATAATCATCCTGGCCAAATATTTTTGCACGGTGTAGAAGAAAGTGATGCCAGGAGGAACATTCTGTTATCACAAGACATTATGTTGTGCTGGTGCTCTTCTGTGGTGGAGTACCTGCATGACAAACTCTCTGCGTCGGGGCAGACCTCTCTCTGTCACCAGCGTATACTCAGGCTCTTTCTCCTTTTTGGCCTGTTGGATTTGTGCGATTCTGCTGATGGGGTTCATGCCCTGACCGTACTCTGGGCTGGTCTGCAACTGGGAGGTTGAAAGAGACAATTCGCATACAGAAAGCTTTAGAAGGTCCTGATCAGTAGATTCATATCCTGTTGAAAGGATTATTACTTCATTACTTCATTCAAACAGCAGCCTCGCCTTTATCTACCTTAATAATGGATTTGCTTTTCTTTTTAACACGTAGCGGCATCTTGTCCGTGACAGGAAGTCGGGGCAGTCTGCAGAGCTCCTCCAGCACAGCGATGGCGGCCAGCTTCTTGGCGACCTTCTTGCTTTTGCCCTCGCCCTCCCCCGAGAACTCGCCCACCGTCACTCTCACCACAAAGCTCTTCATGTGAGGAGGCCCCGCCTCTTTTAGCACCTGAGCGATGAGGACGGAGAGTTACGAAGATGAGATGTCGTTCTTGGAGAACAAGAACATCTGCTGATGCACAATTGCATCTCTGAAATATTTAGCACACGAGATCATGGGCTTGCGTGACGTACCTCGAAATTCACAGACATGTTGCGCTTCAGAGCGATCTCAAACACCTGGCTGATCTCTGATTTGTTGAGGTTTTCTTGTTCTGGTTCCTCTTTCATCTACAAGAAACACAGCAAATCCTCATTCTGATCATGTCTGACCATGGTGTTTTTTAAAGGTAACGACATAAAAAGAAAAGAATCTGTTACTAGATGTTCACCGAGCATTTGTTATACTATTAAGAAGGTCTGCTTTACCATGATTTATAGTTTAAAAACACGTTTTTATCATGCTGTACATTGCTGCAGCACCTCTTACTGCCTGAGGAGTTCAGTTGTAGCTCCTTTTCTTTGAAAGCTCTTCTCAGACACTCGGTCTGCTCTGATTGATCCACCCTTTGTTGTGATTGGGTTTTGTTTGAGGGCGAACTAGCTGCTAGGAGGGCATTATGCAAATGTGTACCATAGTGATGTAACAACGTCACAGAAATAATGGCAGGAATACAAAGGAGGCGTTTCAGGCGGTTTAGAGGAACGTATTCGCTGCTGAATGGAACAACTCCCTTTGCTGTGGACTTCAGGGGGTTCCATATTAGACAGGTTAAAGCCTATATTTCAGAGCAGCTCTTTTGGAAAAATGATTCCATCACTGTAATGACATCAGGCCACGCGTGGTGTTAGTAACACAACCTCATACCTCAGCCAGTTGCTGCAGTATGGGCTCTTTCTGCAGATATTTGAGCGCTTTAGCGGCAGCGTCGTGTTTGGCTGCCTGTCGCGTGCGGCCCTTGCCGTGAAACTGCTGGCTGCCAACGGACAGCTCCATGTGATACAGTACTGGCCCCACCGGAGGAAATGGGTAATAATAACTGCTTACAAAACACAGATCACAGAGCAAAGCATTAATCAGCGTAAACACTGTTTTTATGTATGGTGTATTATATAATATACCATTAAGTCTCTCATTATAGATGTAAATAAGAAATGAATCAAATATTGTTGAACGTTATTGTTTAAGAACTATCAGTATCGGCCAGATTCGGTTGATTTTTAAAGCAGAAAATGTCAGAGCTTATTATTTCTATTATTATTAATATTATCATGTGGGTTGTATCATTTAAATTGATGCACACCTTACACAAAGCATTTAAAGAGCACAGAGAGTAGATAAAAATGGAGTGTGCATACTGTTGCATGGAGCGTGCATACGGGCCTGGTGCTCTGATGTTGTAATTGAATGCTGGTCTCATCCCCTGGTAGGCATCTATAGGTTTATAAATGGGCTTCTTTCCCAACTTCATACAAAGTGCATTTAGCTCCACAGTGTGGGTTACACTATCTAATGAGAGAGAAGAATACCAATGGTGGTGAGTATATACACACAGGGACACAACCACAGAGGCACAACCACAGAGGCACAACCACAGAGGCACAACCACAGAGGCACAACCACAGAGGCACAACCACAGAGGCACAACCACAGAGGCACAACCACAGAGGCACAACCACAGAGGCACAACCACAGAGGCACAAACACAGAGGCACAAACACAGAGGCACAACCACAGAGGCACAACCACAGAGACACAGACACAGAGACACAAACACACAACCAAAAATTTGAAAGTTTTAGTTCAGAGGAACTGAAATTGATTTTTGCTTGAAGAAGCCCTTTAAAGCTGCAATCCATAAATCTCTGTCTGAAACATAAAATCGCAGGTTACTTTATATGTTTAAATCAAATGAAGCTAAACTGACATTTCCTGGGAAATCTGACCCGACAGCTTAAATTATAAATCATTATAAACTTACCACGGTAAGGTAAGGAGACTGCTCTGAACACCGTTCTGTTATTATACTTGCTCAATAACTGAATTTTGTTTAGTTTTAACCAAAAAAAGAAGTTACAGACTGCAGATTTAAAGCAGATACAGGAAGACATGCGTGTTAGGATGTACACGCCAAGCTTTTGTAGATCCCACCTGGATTCTTGGCTGGGAGGCGTGGGCTTCTGTGACTGGGTTTTGGCAGAGCAGTTTGAGTGAGAGCCCGTGATGCTGCTGAGTGCTGGGCTTTTTTAATACTGGTCCCCTCTGCATCCCAGTGCAGATCCCCCAGAGTTAACCGCACTGAGAAAATCTAAGCAGAACACTGTCAGCTTACACAAGTGTGTGTGTGTGAGTGTGTGAGTGTGTGTGTGTGTGTGTGTAGCAAGTGACTGTGGAGCATTACCTTAGAGTGGGCTGGTCCTTGTTCACTCAGTAGCTTGTATTCAGGTTGGATCTTATTGTAACGGGCTAACTCATTCACCAAACACATCGGGGTCTTCTCTTTAGGGTTTGCCATGTTACAGACTTCAACGCAAATAAAACATAAATAAAACATACATGATACTCCAATACAAGCCGATATTGTTTGTTATCAGGACATATCCAAACTCGGAGGAAATCTGCAGACTGTGCACTGATTTTGAAGGAAAATGTGTTACAAGGCGCAGACAATGTCCATACACTCTTACTGATGGCCGACAACGTCAAGTATTCAACAAATAATCACATTGATCTAAATATATTCAGTGCTAATAAATGATCATACCAGAGATAAATATGTCCAGCGTTTCATAATTCCTTCCTTTTATTTAGGAGCTTCCAAAGTGACTATAATATTTGGGGTATGTGTTTCATCAGTCTATGCATTCAGTGAGTATGGACGCCATCACCCTGGCCTAGCTCATGCTATGCGGTAGAAGCTGAGCTACAGAGACATGCATGGCTAATTAACATTCAGATGTTCTGAACACTTCAACACTCACCTGTAGCGTTGCAGAAGGGCGTGGCTGAGGCAGAAGGCAGGGCGGAGTTTCTAAGCGGGTGACCGGCACTCTCTGAAGGTAGGGCAGCGGTGGCACAGGGAATACTAAATCCAGGTTGGGGCGGAGCCAGATGTAAAGGGGCGGCACTGGGTGCAGGGTTGCCAGGTACCTGGAACTGAAGCTGTGACATTCTGATTGGCTAAGAGCGGCACGCTGAGTGAATGACCAGGTGCAAACTTTGCAGTCAGGGAAGAACAGAACCTTATGAGGAACAGCTGAAGACGACACTGCGGCTTTGTAGAATGAAAGATGACTGCAAAGTTCTACCTGCAGAGAACAAAAATGAAAAGCCCAAAAATATAATTATATATATTATATATAATTAATTATCGTATCTAAACACATGCTTAACTGGGAATATGAAAGATCCATGCTACATTATACATTTCCCAAAGGAAATACAAGCTCTTACGATGCAGCAGAACAGGTTATTTAAGGTTTTAAACCTCGATGCTACATCAAAACTCACAACAGCTACAAAGTTAGTTATCGCAGTCATCAATCCTTCAATGGCATTTAATCAGTGCTATACACACGATATTTGAAAGGAAAATGTGCATTATTTGTTTGTTTCAAATGCTATGAGAACATTGTATTTGGCAGACTGGAGGAGTTGAATTGTCCTTCAATTATTTTGAGGCTAAAACAATTCTTTCATTAAAATCTACCTCAGGTCTATTTACTTTATTCATATTTATGGATTTTAAGTGTTTTGTGTAATGTAAAAACAGTTTATAAGAAGATTAATGTAAACCTAAGAAACGATCACAATTTGCAATGCAAATAAATTTCAGAAAAGACAAAATCACTTTTTTTATTATGAACATATTACAACGGCTTTATTGCTATCTGGTAAAATTTAAATGACAAACATTCCAACTAACAGGACGTGGTGAAAGGTTAATTTTTAAAACTACATTTAAAAAAAACAAACTCATCTATAGTGGTTTTACCTGTACTGCAGAAAACTGTAAAAATTATGTATTTCAATACGGTACTGCATTTTACTGTAAATATTGAGTAGGAAGAATACCTCACAGCCTAAACAAAATCTAATTACTGTAACATGGCAACAGGCTGTCATAGGCTGTCCATTCCAGGAAACCTGATCAATAAAACAAGAACAAAAGACAGACAAAATGACTTAATGCTCTTAAATGCTCAACACCTTTTGCATTAACAAAACATGATAAGCCACTGTCATTTCTATTCCATTGATTATGGCAGAAACTATATATACACACACCAGCAAATGTCAAAATCAGCTTGGGATCTTAACATAATTATGTTATAAAAGAACTTCTGCTCTATGACGCTTCAGTGCGCTGTCTGATCTTTCACACGGGTCTGTCAAATGAGAATGGACATAAGAGATTGAAACAAACACAGGACTCAGTGACTGGAACCGAAAAATAAATACTAGCTGTCAAAAACCCCCACCGGTAAAGGCTCCTCCCACCCGTGCAAAGCAAACACGCATACCCGTACGCGAGCGACAAGCATGCCCCGTCCAAATTAGCCATGCAAAAGTAATATCACATGTGCATTTTATTTTTAAAAGCCGCCATGAGAGTATGTGGTAAGATTGATGGAGCTCCATATGAATGACTCGAGCTAGCGCACTAAAACTCCGCCCGAACAAACCTCACCTCGCTTTATTTCGCTCCGGTTGTGATTTACTCCATGAGTGACGGTGTTAACGCGTGTTGTCCGCTCGGTTTAGTCCTATTTCAAGGGCGTTGTGGACTGGTTTACCATGAAAATACGGGAGAGAGGTAGGGAGAGTGTGTGCAGACACGGCAAACACTAAAGAGAATAGCCCGATGGTTTCCGCCCCTGCCCGGAAGTGACGTCACGCCACTCATTTGGGGGTTAGTGTTGTAGAAAGAGGGTTATTAGTGATGCATTTTTGGTCAATTGACGGTGCTGCGGTTCTTAGAATGTTAAATTAGTCGAGTTTATTAGTAATTTGTATTTGCTGAGTCAGATATGAATGTGTATATTGTGTTACAGTAGTGGGTGGGCTGGCAATACAATTTATTTTCATAAACATGTCTGGAACATCGAATAAGCTTTTACTGTATTGAAATGGGTTTTATTGATTCCTTTTTAATGCAGCAGTGTTCAAAAAAATAACATTGCGAGGCACAACAAGCTGTACAAAAAGAAAATGTGAGAAATCGCATGATCAAACAAACAAAACACTCAGAACAGCTTATTTTGCCTTTGTATATAAAAAGAATGTTTTGCCCTAAAATGCTACCATGTTCAATTGTAACTTAATCCGTGTGCACGGGGTAATCATAGCTAGAGAATGTGTCTATTTAACATCAGTGTTTCAATAGCCTGTTAAAAGTGTACGATATAAAAACAGATGTAACTTAACATAACTATTAATCATACCTCTAACTGTAACATACCTCTAAGAACGCGAACTGAATAAATGTCACCACGTTTAACAAATCCATATCAGTAGTTATAAGTTAAACTATAAGCGGACGCATTAGTGACATTTTCAGTGTCATATGTACCTAAATAAATGGCTAAAACCTTTATTTCTCACACACTCACGCAACCAAAACTAACAACAGATAGAATTATTGCTGAAGCATTTCTGACAGAGTACATCATACTTTATCAGCTCTTTAGTCGTGATAGGAAAGATTTGGTTGGAGAATAATCTTGCATAAATTAAAGTCCTGAGAACTGGGTGTAAAAGCTGAAGGTTTAAAGGTTGTAGGCCTGTCGGATGTTGAGGGTGTCCCTCATCATCAAGTCTCGGAGTCTCCACAGCGCATCGGCCATCGTGGTGTGAGCGCCCTTACTCTTCAGCCAGTGCGCGGGGAGACGGCTCTCCTGTTCCCTGGTAAGCCGACAGTCTTTCCTTTGTGCTAAAGCAAAAGGACATCAGAAGATACTAAGTTTCAAGGTTAGGCTGATTTCTTTGGTAAAAATCATGACGTTTTTAGACACTGTAAAGAACGCTTTACCATAAAAATTAAAAAAACAACAAAAGTGGACCGTGTCTGTCAAATTACCATTACATAAGCCATATGGCTTGGGCACTTTATAAGCCATTTAAGGGCACTTTTTAAGTTCCAAATTTTAAGTTTGGTTCCAAATTACAGACAAATCCATTTTTACCCTTAAGGCTCTGGTCCCACTTGCTAATGGTTGAGGAATCAGCACTGAGGCCCTCTATATATTTCAGGTAAGCTTCTGAATGCAGAAGACGCTGAGGTTTTGGAGGCGGGGCAACAAACATAGGCGGGGTTGGCTGCTGCTGGGCTGGTTGACCTTGGCCTGGATATGGAGGGGGAGCCGGTTGACCTGACCCATAACCTCCCATCTGGTGGGGCACGAAGAGAATTCAGTAAAGACAAGTAATACATTGAATACAGTGAATCTCCATCAGCTTTACTGTCAGAGCTTTGAATCTATACGAATGTAATCTACTGATTCACCTGCATGCCGTACGGGTTTCCAGGACCTGGACTTCCATTCATTCCTGGGCCCATCACACCTGAGAAAGGAAGTCAAGACCGTCCGAAATAAACAACAATGCTTTCAAAGCAAGTCTCAACACCCCTGAATAACTAATTGATTATTAGTTATTATTGAATAACTAATTGATTAATTACTCACATTGGTATTAAATTCACATTGGTATTATCATTATGTGATAAAT
>JAZGTJ010002552.1:0-41407 GCA_036877575.1 Botia almorhae
ATCCACAAACTATCATTACTGAACCCTTGAGTCCCACCTCAGGTTACTTCACTGTCATTAATAAAAAATGTACTCAAAGCTGTTTTAGATGAAAGCAACAAATGAGCAAATGAGCAGGTACTGGGTTATCATCTCTAATTAAGTTGAGTAAAGGCGGGTGACTCAGCCTGTTACATTACAGAACATCCCAAAAGCTGCTGTTAATTCATCAACTCAAGCTGCACAACCGCCTCCTCCCACACAGCACCTCCTCTGTGCAAAGATTAATCCCAGCACGAACACAAAGTCCAGGAGCTCCTCGAAGCGCTGGCACCCGACTGCTCCAGCTGCTCCACAGCCAAACGCAAACTGAAGACGAGACACATGTGCAGCTCCTGAGCGGAGACAAAGCTGTTAAGACCTGAAACTTCCGCTCATACGTTGAGTCTCAGCTTCACTCGGCTACACCTGCTTTTAATGTCTCTTACGCTAGTCTCTCTCTTTACAATACAGATGTTATTAGTAGCAGCTGCGGGCGTGTCTCATGAATCATTCATTCATTCATCCTCAAATCTGTTCAAAAGTCAAAGGCCACAGAACAGATGAGCCTCTTCATGCTGCTCTGCAGGGCAGAGGTTGAACCCTTAATCTTTTGAGAGCCTATAGAAACAACCTAACCGAGAGATTATGCCCTGTCTATCAGTCTGAGAGAGAGAGAGAGAGAGAGAGAGATTGAGAGAGAGAGAGGGGGTAAATGTATGTCTCAGAGCATTACGGTCACTGACCTGATGAATTTATCCGGACTTTTCCTGCGGTTCTTTGTCTCAGACAAAGCAAGAATAGCAAAAACAACCAACAGAGACGCCCAAGTGCTGAACTGATGAGATTCCACGTCAGAATGTCGCCAGGCATATTGCAGAATGTACACTGTGCTTTGACAATATAAATTCATATCTTTACATATATTTGAGCGTGACAGCCGTAGAAAAAACTTTTCAGGCTCTCCAGCAATTAATCTGAGCTCTGGGAGCGCTTGAGCAGCTGCCCGGGGGAATACGGCACTTATTGCACTCAGTCAACACAGAGGTCACATTGTGCAGCTTAGCCAACAATGCGCTAATGTAATTGTACAAGGGTTGCGTTCTAGAAGCACTGGAGCGGTCACATCCACGACGGGCAGCATCGTGCAGGCCAACAGATGTTTCAGAGTAAAGAATGGAGAGTGGGAGGGGCTGTAATTTCTCAAGGTCGACTGACAGGCTGTCCTTGCTTCTCTATTGGTGCATTGACTGGGCAGCTCGGAGAATGAGATCCAAAATTAGCTGAAAGCATGCACTATTGTACTGATGCCCTCGAGGCTGGTGATGATAACTTGTCACGGGTTCTACAGTAGCATTTAGGAAGGTGCAGGAATCTAGATCAGGGGTGGACAGTGAAGTGAGATGTTGCTATTCTTAGCCGAACCGCTAACACATTAGCGAATATACACATTAGCGAATATATAAGATGACTGCGATTCTGGGTAGATTAACAAACAAGGCCCAGTTTCTAAGTGATCCAGCTTACTGAAATGCTGTCTAACAGGATTTCTTTGCACTTACAGACTCAAAGATTTTTACTTTAATAAAAAAATTGCATAAGAAAATCGAGACTGAGAGTTAACGTGTTTAAATACAAAATCATATCATAAAAATACACAGAGATATGATTAGGAAACACTTTGTCACACTCCTTTCCCTCTCCATATTCAGAAATCAGTTCATCTCACTAAAATGTTCAAGTAACCCTCAATACATGAAGCCTAATTTAGGTCCATTATAATCATTATTATTATTATTGCATGACATTTTCATGCAATTAAGCACATTTTGTCCCCAAACTCTCATTACCATAATATGATCAGATATTTTGCTTTTTTTTGCAATTCCATTATTCTTAATGATGATTCACATTAATATTAATAATAATATTTCCTTAAATGCTTCCTTAAGTGGTTCCAGGCTTCATTTTCTTCATATAAAACACAATTTTTATATTTTAGAATTGGAAGGCGTCACTGTTTGGTGGGGTTTATAGAGGTTGTGGTATTTTTGTCTTTGCTTCTAAAAGTTCTCTTACAGAAGTGTGAAACATGCCTGACCTGAAGATATGAATGAATCAATTAAAGGTGGTGGAGGCGGCCGGGGCGTGCAAACATCGATGCTAACGGGCTTTCAGCGGAGCGCGCTCAGCACAGCAGTCTCTTTATTGGCTGTTTGGTGGACGGTGAAGTTCAAAGGCTGATCTCATCAATGCTGTACAGTGTGTCTTTCCTACACCTGCCTCTGGTGCACACATGAAAGAACGTACATGTACACACACATCAACACAAATACAAACACAGGCTGGTAACACAGAGGGATCTCTGTGAGCATACGCACAGAGGAGCCCATAGAAGCTGGACATGCTGACGTTCAACTGCTAATCTGCCCGACTTCATTACATTTTCAGAGGTTTTGCTGCTCGTTACAGGTCAGGGGCAATTTCTCCATCTGCTGACTAGATCCAGACTCACTGTGGTTTTCCATAGACATGACATACGTGAAACCAGTTCAGACATTTGCCCCAGCTGGTATATGACCATCAGTGTTCTGAGTCAAGTTGAGTCAAACACATGATCACCAGAAGTGTTACGCCACGTTACGCCTCATCGAAACTAGATGCTTCTAAAAACAAATGATTTCTTCTGGCATCCCTGAAAGCAAAATGTTCCATGAACATATTTCAAACATCAATATGAGTTATACACTCTACACTTCCGGTCTTTGATGCTGATTGGTCAATAACTGTGAATTATTTATAAGGCACTGCTATGACCTGTTCACCATGCTGCTAATACACAATTGTGTCCTTAATATTTCTTTTACGCGGCAACTGTTTCATAAAAACCCTGAAGGCTGCGCTGTATTTCAAACTGAGCTGTAAATATCCGTTTACTGTCCGCTCTTTCTTCTCACCTAATAAAATAACTATTTAAATCAAATCAATTATTCATTGAGTTATTTATTTGGCAAGCCGCTGTAAAAGAAGAGGAATAAGGTACAGTCATCCTGTCAGTATCACAAAATAAAGCCCACACAGCTTTTCTGAATATTTAGCTACTGTATGTGCAGAGGGATTTTGAACCAGTGGGACCGTGTTGTGGAGTTAGCACAGAAACAGAAACCAAATTAACAACAACTGCTGTGGACTGACACATTGTTAGAAACCGTGTTAGGTTTTGGTATTCTAATGACTTTTACAGTGTGCTGAACCTGAGACTGTAACTGGAGTTGTTTGGCTGCCTCTCTGTTGTTTCTCTCAATGGCAGTATAATAGCTGTGGTTCAGTGTCTCAGCTGGAGGACGTGTCATCTTTGGATTTCAAAACCCAGCAGGAGAGCCCAGAGAGAAGCCATCCACCAGCAGACTCACTGCACACAGACTGTGTGTCATACACACACACACGCACACAACAAACATACACTCACACATACACACACGCACCCCATACACACACACAGGTCTCACCAAAATGTGTGTCTAACCTACTGGCTCTCTACCAATTACCTGTATCATTTTACACACACAAAACTGTAAGCTCCTCTAAATCATTACAATCAAATAATGATCAAACATGCCGCTTGGGTGCAGTAAGCCACTCGCCAGGTTTTAAGCTGCGTCTGCTGAGTGCAGCTGGTGTAATAGTTGGGTTTCTTAAACAGCATGTCGACACAGACAGATATAAAGGCTGTGTTACCCTGTGGCTGTGCCCACAGCTCATCTACCTGACCTCATCACCTCAGCCTGAGGCATACAGCACGAGCACAAACACAGCCCATACAGAAGCACAATTCAATTAAGAGCCTCTATTTTAAAACTGCAGACAATTCACTTTCCTAAATAAGCCTCTAATGAAGGTCAATGTTATGCAGATCTGCAGAAGACGGCCGCTCCAGCGGGGGCCAGGAAAAGTTAATGTATTCCCACCAGAAAATGTGACATTTCCTTGTTAAAAAAACGCTGTCCAGTTCTCTTCGGCTGCTACATACACACACATCGTACAGTCAATGCTAATTCTCAGCATTGGAAACACTTACTGTGATTCAGCAGTCGAAACCAGAGGGACAGAAGCAGCTACATTAACACTGTAAAGTTGGCACAAAAACCACATCTAAAGCAGCATAGATACAATTAATTAATATTTCTCATCATTTAAAGGGACAGTCAAACACAGACACCTGGCACCAACTTTGAGAGCTATGGCTAAGATTTTCAGTGACTGAAATTTTAGTTTCTAGAAAATGGCACCTCAAAGAAACAGAAAACAAAGTATAACGACAAAGTTTGATGCAGAATGTCAATTTTTCATCATATTTTATGCGCCATCTCACCTTAAGACAGAAACTTGATGTGGTACATTTACAGATGTCTGATTCATACACTGAAAACACGGAGCAGATCGTGTAAAAAGCATTACATCAATTTTTTTATGTCTGTTTAAGAGCGAGTTGAACCCAGCGTGTTGAGAGGCTCATGGGGTCAGAATCACCCTGAGTGTGAATGTCAGGTGGTTTGGGCTCCGGGTGCGAGATGACAGCCAAATTCTCTGAGCAGTCAGACAAGGATCTGCTCGGGCGCGGGTGATGTGAAAAATCTTTAGCATTATTCCCTCCCCCCTCCCACACACATTTGCTTTCTCAACTTGCCGTACTGAAAACGACATACAGGCAGAGCCACAGCGATTTTCCCTCTCCTGACCGGCATACAAATGAGTGGAGAGCACAGCAACATCATCACACTTGAAAGTAAGTAAAAAGGTCTTCGCAAATTATTTCTGAGAGCTAAAACGGTTAAAAGCAATAATTCACAAAAGCTCTAGTGCATTTCATGAGAACTGACTTCATTGGTGCGCCTCACACTGTGCAGCCAGCTGCTTCCTCTGGAGCATGACAACACACGGCTACAACAATAATGCGATCAAGTTATTATATCTGTGAAGAGAAAATATTCCTCCGCCTGCCCCCGGGGAAGCAGTGAAGGTTAATTTATTCCAATAGCCTCCACTACTCACTTCTATTTCATTAAATACCACTAATGAATCTTTGGTTTATGCCTAATCAGCTTCAGACTGTCGCCGCTCCACAAGTCTTTCTAGGAAGAGCAGGGCCAGCGTCATGTGTCTGAGACACGCGGCCGAGCGGAGCGAGAGAGCTGCCCACCATCACTTCCAGCTGCTGCTCGGGTGATGAGATAAAATGAGTTCGAGTGATGAAGAAAAGAATAAAGACAGACAGACGCTGTAAAAGATGAAGACGTCAGGGAGAGATTACACCCCTGACTCATCTGGTATATTACTTATGCACACAGACTGAATGAGATTGTGCTTCCCAGCTGCACACTCACACCTAGAAAAAGACTATTCCCAAAATTCAGCACAGGAACCAGAGAAAACACTCCAGCAGAAAAACTATCCTACAAAACCCTTAAAGTTATTCAGTAGTGAATTAATTTATCTGGCCTGACACTTACTTATAACTAACCAAACTAATTCTTACATTAACTACATTTTCATTTGTATTGCCCTACTGTATCTTTTTTTCATTTTTACTGTAAACTTCCCAGAAAATAGCCTTAGAACTTAATATCAGAAATAAATATTATATCCTAATCTGAAACACCCAATAAACAAAGCGTGTTAATCAGATTAAGCTAAATCTATGATAGCATTTACTTTACATATTATAGAATATATAACTATGCTATACTTAACTATGCTAAATTGAGAACTCATTACCATTGGACATCTACAGATAAACAATTCTATATATAAACTTCTAGTCTTCTATAAACTCATTAAATCGTTTCGTTTGTTATCAGAAGCTATTTTTGTTCAAAGAGCCGATTTGTGATCTAATCAAGACTGAAGCTGTTCACTATTACACTCAACCCAAATGTTCCTCATCGCCGTTGAATACCGATTCAAATGTTTATCACCAGTTCTAATTGGAGGTGATATCCATCCAATCCAGAGAACACGATCAGCACAAATCCCAAATCCTGGATCTGTGTGTATATCATTCTAATCTCTAGAGTTAATGCTCTGCCTCCACGCGCCGATGCGAGATTGGCTGATCTGCTGGGTGATCACAAAGGAAAATTACACCTTGATAAATTGATATGACAAGCATGAAGGTTTAATTTCTTCAACAATGATACGCTTGACAAGACCCAGGCAGGAGCCGAGCCCACGCGAAGTTCTTCTTATTGTGCTAAAGGTTGTATGCGGTCTACAAAGACCCCTGAGAGTACATGAGCTTTCTCACAAACACATAATGAAAAGAGCAAAAGGAAATTGCATGACTACAAACGGTAAACATACAAAGGAAAATAACTTTTTTATCCTAGTCAGTGTTGTGAGGGATTTCCAGCAAAGATTATGGGGATCATACAGAAAAAGTAGAACAGTTTCACCAATTTCATTTCACCAATGAGACTAAAAATAACTGTCTTTCGTCCATTTGTTGTCATCAGATCCACGAATATCTCAGTGTTACTATCTTCCCACCCATGTGGTTTGTGTTTGACCAGCCTGATGGGGACGCTGTTCTATTTGGTGCCCATTCTTTGGTTCCCCACCTACTCCTGTACAGTCATGTCACAGCCCAACATGGAGATCAGTAACAGTGTTAATAAACTATGTTTTATTAAACATCGCTGGACACCCTGCTGGATAATAGCCTGCATTACCGACATTAGTTCCGCAAGTTTTGTTGGTCTGCTGAAGAACCAAAGTGGAAATATTTGTGGTTTGCAGTGAGAGTAGACACCATACTCAATCTGACATGAGGTCCAGTCTGTTCTGCTCTGACTGAGGTCAGATGGGGCAGAATGTCTGAACTTCAGAGGGGTGGTGGCCAGCGAGGACAAATCGAAGGAAGAGATGATTCCTGAAGCCAGTGCTCTGATATCCACAAAATAAATAAAGAATACTGAAGTAGGGCAAAAAACCTCAAGACTGCAACTCCAGCTCCACCAGGAGCAGAGATGAAGAGATGAAGAGGTCAGAGGAGGCTGAGACCAGACTTCAAAGCTCCATATGTAGGGTGTGGCTGTGCTTGCTTGCTGCTAACTTAAAATAACACTTGTCTGAATTATATTCGTCTGCTGCTTGTAGACTACCCTTCAGAGCAAGTCTGTGAATTGTGCAAAGTACTGAACGCAGATGTAAGAACATATTTCCCTACATTGCATTTTTATACACTAGTATACACTAAACAAAAGGAACCACAATATTAGCATGCGCCATACATTCACATTATTTAGCATTTTAGGATCTTTGCTACTTCCCCCCCATCCGTACATATGAAAAATCTCCCAAAACATTCCGTCCAGCATTCATTGTTTCAGTTGTCCCAGCACAAATGTTTGGTTTCACAAACACTGAACCAGTCTGTGGTACAGGACAGTGGGCAAAACTGAATCATCACACTAATGTGACCTCAGGAATTGAACTAATTTCCCAGCAATACCAAAGATGGAAAAAAGAGCTTGTAAAACATGTTGTTCAGCTCTGAGACAGTTGCCATAGTAATTATACGGAGAACTGGTTCAAATGCCACACATATTCAATCTGCGAGGCTGAATTCAAAATGAGCACTGCTTAGTGGCATTTCAACAGTCACAATTCAACAACACTTGACTGAGAAGACTGTTGACAAAGAACGATGCAGAGAAAACATTTCTGTGGATTTAAAGTTAGACACAATTAAACATCTGCAGAAGTAATTCACTAGTCAAGAATTTGTTCTGCACCAACAAGTCCGCTAGTAAAACACTTTTCAAACTTTACAAATTAATTTTCACATTTAGTTGCACATCCAAGTGTGGCCATACGTTTAATGTTGTACCGAGTTTCTGAGCAGCCTCTTTCATGGTAGAAAGAAAGAACTAATTTTGATGTTTTCTTTGCATAATCTTCATTTCATTCTTGAAGAAAAACAAAGACTGATGAAGTTACACTATCCAGACACCATTTTAAGGGTGTTGATAGGTTTGTGAAAAACTCCACAGGAACGAATAATTACAGATGAGATTTCACAAATCTCAATTAATAATCTTCATTATTTCTCCTAAACAGCAATCAGTACAAATGGAGAGCAAATGGAGACTTCATTTGTCTTCATACATTTTACAGCTCCATACTCTCCTAATGCATTTTAACAATTGTCTCATTTGTTTCTATGTTTATTTCTCCAATGCAATTTTAGGAGAAACTGCTGAGACAAAGCTGATACTTATGAGACACACCGGAGATCTCCATCAAATCTCCTGAGCTGTGAAGGAACAATCTCCTGAGCTGTGAAGGAATAAAATTTTCCTCTGGGATTCTCATTTTTTAAGCAAGTTATCAATCATGTTACTACAAAATTACTCGAAGTGCCTGTTGCTAAACAAAATAAGTTTCTCTCATGCTCCACAGAAGGGACACACAGACAGTCCCTCAGAGAGCCGGCTAAACAAGGATCCATTTTAAGCTCTTTCCGTATGAGTGGTGCAGCTCCAGAGGGCTGCTGGGTAATTGGAGGGCTGCTTTTTCTCAAAAGAACACACTTTACAGCATCTGCTTTCTTCAGAGCTTCAGAAACGCAGCACTAACGAAGACTGACAGTAACATTGAGTCGAAAGATTACCGCCCAATCATATTTTGATCTCAGTTTCCAGCGGTTTACTTCTTTTGCCCTATAAAACTAATTTAAGTGGGGATGAAATACATCAGTGAGTGAATGTACTTCACCGCATGTAATCTCTACCCAGTAGTCCCGCAGGTCTCTGGAGATCCTGGTAGACAGGCCTTTCAGACACTGGAAACACACAGGTCACACAGCCTGTTAAGATTATAAAGGATGGGGCAATTAGTCTGGCTATAGATTACAATTTAGCAGTCCTCTGAAATGAATCTAAGCCAACAGTCCATAACAGCAGGATAATAATGCGCACTGGCACACCGGGTCCCTTCAGACACCACAATTACATTACAGAGAAACAAACCCAGTTATATTATCCATATACCAACAGCACTGATGAAAAACAATGCGTTCATCTCGCGCATCTGTGTTTGTACATGCAACAAACAGCAAACTAATTACGTTTCGAGTGATTTAAGAAGATCTTGTAACATCGCACACTGATCTCCATTTGATTCCCCCAGTCTCACTCTTTATTACATGTCGACAGCATTATACAGTGTGAAACTAACAAAGTGAAAATCTGAGTGAATAAAGAGCGGCAAACATGCTAACACGAAAACACACATCACATTTTGAAACTGTTGCAAAATAACACAAATCAACTGAATGAAAGTATATATACAGTGACAATGAGAAATCCAATGACTGTTATGTTGGCATGTTCGTACACACGCAGTCATGCGTGACTATGTATGAAGCTGAGAACGTCACCACATTTCTCTGAATCTCTTACAGTAATGTGTTTGGTAGGAGCTGGGCTGAGGTTTGCAGGTTTCTCCTCACTATACGATGAAGGAAAGGTTAATCCTTCTTAAATTACAACAAATCCGCCCACACAGTTGACGCTCCAGAAGAACAGCTTCCATCACCCTTGAGTCAACACATTTATATTCACAGTGAGATGGTCTGTCACAATTCCATCAGACGCACCTGTCTCATGACACATGCAGCATCGTTTTCTATAATTACTCTGTATGAGACACAAATATTACCTTATTCTGCCAATTGAATTTCAGTGGAGATTAATCAGAATATGAAACGGTTCTGAATCAAAATTCTAACTCAATGAGCTGTCCACCGAGTTGTAAAATAGTTGCTTGCTTTGCTTTGATAACCTTCCTGCATATGTGACAGACAGAGAAACTGACACCTGATATTCATCAGAATTTCTGCCGGCATTTTATCAGCTCTTGGTTAAATCTGACAATATGGAAATCTTATCAGTTTACAGTCTATGATATCGCCAATAATTCTCGGCAAAGCCTTATACATTTAATTCCCCTCAGCATATAAGGCTAACAGAAATACACCAAATACACATTGCCGAGGCAAATAAACAACGAGAAAATACAACTGTTGTAAATATTGTGACATATGAGTATTACGCCAGTATTACATCATAGCCCCATGCGACTGTATTATTGGTATCGTAACACCAGATGCCTTCGCAATAGATGCCCCTGTGAGAAATGACTATTGCATGCACATGTTCTGCACAAGGGGCAGCCTGATTTGCTTTTTAATTGATTTCCCCAGCTGCGGATCTGGGCCTCCAGAACCTCATAGGCAGTCACGCACTGTGTCAGTGACAAACAAATCAGCTTCCTATTTAAAGAGCAGAGAGATACGTTTATCCCGAGCCCGTGTCATGGAATAATATTAATAATAAACTGCCGCTATAAACCCTATCTGTCTATTTCAGGACTCGAGCGTTAGACTTAATTGCAAAGGAGAAAGAAAACCCACTGCCAATCTGACCCACTAAGTTCTGTGGATCAGGCTGGTCCGACCGCAGATCTGCTCGGTGGCATGTGTGAATGAGTGTCTGAACATATTCGCATGAACACTTGCTGGCGTGCATCAAAAGGTGAAAACCACAGCCAAACGTATATGACCACCACAGGTATTTAACACAGGCTAATTAATTAGCTAAATGAAGAAACTCATGGTGTCAGTTTTCGGCTTTGGAATACTGACTCTCTGGCTCATCCAATTTCGTTATCAGCAAATTTTCATTATATTTAACACATGTACATGTGTGTCGTCTGCGCGAGAGCAACCTAGGACATTGCGTACGCATTGTGTGCAGTTATACAGACTCACAATCAATGCAGGAAACTCTGAAAGGCCAGAATGTTCGACCGTGCACAACGCGTAACAGCGGGAGGAAAAAGGGAGCGTACCCTAGGCTACAAAAGAAGGAGGACCACATTTACAGCACAAATACTGAGAGTCAAGCAGGAAGTTCTGCTACATTTCACATATCTCCAGCTAGGCCCAATTAGAGTGATGTTCTCTTTTAGTTTAAGAGCCAAAAGCGCAATGACCTGATTCAAACGAGATTACTCAATTTGAAGGTAAAGCCAATGGACAAAAGTCTGCCCAGGGCCCTGCAGTCTGGTGTGACAAAGAGACAAAACTGCAGCGGTCGGCGTGAAGTCCTCTTTTCTTCTCCACGGCAGCGACGATGAGGCACAAGCAAAAATAATTAGCAATGACAAAAATCTTGTAAAAATAGAAGATGGTGCGGAAAGCCTGTCAGGTTAACGTGAACTTTGTTTAATGAAATACCGCCGAGCTCTTCCTGCTGCGCTGTACTCGCGTCATAATACCGCTCTGGGCTCCTCAGCCATTATGTTCCGTGGCCAGCGATGACACGCAGTGTGTGTGATCTTAGTGGGGCGCCTAGGTTTAAGTTTCTGAGGAATATAAGAGCAGATAAAGGAGCACTGCAACAGAGAGGGAACATTCTTGGAACACTTGTTAACCTTCATTAAATGTTCTCTCAGTTACTAAAAGACGTTTTTGCAGTAATATTAGTAGAACATTTTTTAAAAGTTATATATCATAAACGTTACTCTAAGCAATTAGTGGAATGCTTTAAAACATTACAGAAAATGTCTGAACAACGTTCTTATAAACAAGAAAAGTTTGTTATCACAACATCTAAAAAAAACATTCAAAATAAAAATTTTAACGTTATATATAAGATTTTTATATATTTTTAATGTTAATGTGGTACTTAATGAAAACGTTATGCAAATGTTCTTACAACCTAAAATTGTTAGCTGGCGAGACATGCAGGGCAAAGAGTTGACATGTAACGTAAGCAGCATAGCAACTTTGACAGTGCTGTGAAGATCCATCAGCCACATTTCAGACACTCCAGGTAAAAACGATCTCAAGACGTTACAGAACCGTCAATTATTTACTAACACATTATCTCTGTGAGGCACCTTAGCATGACACTTAGCAAGGCTAAAGAGAATATAAGAAGTCTTCTGAGGTTTGGCTTCGAAATAAAAACCCACAGTTCTGAGCTCAAAGTGTGACAACCGCTAAGCCACACTGATGTACCTGACTGCTCTGTTCTCGTCTTCACGTCCTGCTGGAACATTCAGTAGGCTGGGCTAAAGAGCAGTGGCTCGAAATCCTTCTTTCTCTGCATCGGGCTGCACTGCTGTGAGCTAATGAAGGTCTGCCTTTGTGCCTATAGATGACAGATCGTGAAAGACCTCTGTAAGCTCGCCTGAGGGCCGTTTTGTGCATTATACAACCCAGTGACCAATAGACGCACGCTGTTTTCCTTAAATCTCAAAGTGTGTCATATAGCTCAGGGCAAAATGTCAACTTTGGCACATCAGAGGTGATATAAACCTGTCAGTAGCCCAACACTAGATCGCTCCCATACCTACTGTTACTATTCTTAATACAAACACATCTAAGATGGCAAATCAGTGCTGCTTTTTCTCTAACTGAGGCCTTCAGTAGGAAATCTGATGTAGCTCATTTGAAGCACAGCTGGACGCGATTAAAAAAACACTAGCTTAACATTTCTAGTTTACTTCAACTGTGTAAATAAAACACGCTGGGCAAAAACAACTTTGGAAAATTGGGTCATGGCACCAACAAATATTTGCATACGTGGGTCCTAAATGAAAGACAAATAAAACGAATGAATGCGACTGACCGTTATTTTTTATTTTATAACAAGTCGTCAGTCAGGGACAAGATCCCGGAATGTGTGCAACAGGAAGCGTTTGCTTCAACAAGCTGAATCCAATCCATTAACATGACAACCACAGGTTCCCCTGCCGACCTGCCATTAATTATCTGGCCCTACAAGAAGATTAGGACATTAGGTAGAAAAACAAAAGGGAAACAACACTGCAACACTCGGCCATGCCTCCACAGTATAATTACCTGTCCAGAGTACACAGAGCGGGAAGACTAATGCACGTGGCATGGGTCAGTGTCACTGGAGTACTGACATAGCTTGCTTGTTTCCTTCCGTATTCTCTCTCTTCAGTCAGAGAAGTGGGCAGATGTGCGTGCGGTGAGGGAAAAGAAATCCAGCCAAGAGAACACACTGCTGATCTGCTGCTGCTGTCTGTTTAGAAAGGCCCCTCCCACAGTTTCCAGGCCAATGAGATGAAGGGAATATCTTCAGGGGCTTCTGCACTCACCACTATTAAAATTTAATCCCTCAAAGTGGGCTAAAGCAAACACTGAACTGGAGGCAGAGAAGCCGACTTGGGGCTGACATCAGATCAGCAGTTTACATTCACAAACAATCTGCAAACGCTTGAATTCGCCCACACGTACATGAAGAGAAATGCCTCGAGGTCATCCGAGATCAGTTCTTTACAGGTTACCCGATGGACAACAAAAACAAAAATAAAATAATTTCAATAAATAACATTCCGCTGACTAGATAATATGAATGTGTTTCCAGCACTGTGACTACACTTGTATTGCTACAGAATCTATAGCACTGCGACATAAGAATATATTTGGAGTGTGAACTGAATGTAAAGAAATGAGAAGGACTGTGTGCTATTAGATACTGCGAAGACAACACGTCTTTATTTTAAACACAAAACAAACAGACTCCAAATATATGATTCTAATACAGTACTGTACAGTACAGTTCTGTAGGTGAATCACTCATGAGAACCCTCACCAGAAACACAAGTCACTGCTTTCAATCAGTCTAATGCAGCGTTTCCCGCCTTGTGAACCTCCATAATCCCCATCAGAAAAACTTCAAGTCGCTCTTTAATGAATTTCTTTTTTTAATCTTTAATGAAAACACAGATTCATATCGAAACTCTAAGATTAAAACACTTCTTGCGACTTCTACCTACACAGTAAAAGAATAAATAAATGCACTTTTCAGAAACAGGACTGGCAACATTACTAGGATAATGCTCTGAGCGGGGATAAATGATAAAACAAGCTATTATGGTTATTTAGGCCGGTGTAGATTACAAAAGCAAGAAGCTCGCAGGCATCTAGTGAGCAACCATTCTCAACTAGACAGAAAACACTGAATTGATTGAAACCGCAGGCAGTTCGCTCAGCATCCCAACCTACACAGCAGGAGAAAAGAAAAATAAGAGCTGTCAATGACACGGCTAATGACACCCTAGAGATATGAGCAATGTCAGTCTCACAGGAGCATGAAAACATACTATTTACCCTCACTTTCACCTCCAAGTCTTGCCATTTCAAACAGGCTTGATTGCAACGCTCTCATTAAAGAGAAAACATGGCTTATTTATGCTAATGCCCTACTCCTAAAACACATAATTACTGTATCCATTACTGACCAACTGTTAGCCAACCATGATGGAGAATGGCGAGGTGTTTTAATAATCTCTAGGGTGCGACTGTAACTCAGATCCAATCAGAATGAACTGTAAACATGGGGCTGTGTTTAATGTGCTCTCTGATTGGCTTAACCTTAAAAAAACATACAAAGGAAATTCTTTTCTATTATCACTGAAATTGTGCCCCTGCACTTTAAGATCACCCTTTAAATATTTGATGCGCTGCGGTTGGTAAGCGCTATCAGAAAGATCACGGCAAGATATTCTTCTAAAGAATTGCATTGGTTGCGCTACATCCAACAGTCTGTCGGAGTAAAATACAGTGATTTGAAAATGCAAACAGACCGCCGCGCGTGCCTGATGTGTGTTTTGTTACATGTAATTCTCCTCAGACTGCGTGAAAAGTAAACGAGGGGCCTTAATTTAGATTGGAATTGATGTTTTGCATAAACTAAGGCTTAGCGTTGAGATTAACTTTGCTTTTAGGCACAAATTACACATAATAAAAAAGACATGCATGAGAAAGCCTGTGGGATTGGCTGAGTGTTTCTCATGCATTCATGAGCGTGCCCACCCTCCAATCAGACGCAGGCACCAGCCCCAGAGATGACATCAGCTTGAGACGTCTGTCAGAGTGAGCGCTGTCAACAATTCAACAGTTCCATTAGAAAATCAGTCCAGACAGACAAACAATAACTTCATGGGATTGGATTTTTAGGATTACATTTACACATAAGCATGACATTCTGAGAAGAAGCCATTTCTTAAGGGTGAGAAGATTTATGGAAAGGTGAGGAACATCTTGCTTCTTAGAGTTATTCCGGTTCAATCGAATTGTCTCGGTTAGACAAAGATGCAGCAATATAAGCAGAAACTGGAATATATCAACTCGCCTAGGCTTTGGCTTTCCTTAACTTCACAAATCAACACCAATTTTTGGTCTGGTGACGTGAATGTGTTAAATGAGCTAGGAAATAATGAAAGTTTTAAAAATGTAAATAAATATTATGATGTAAAACTCATAATAAATACAGACAGCATTACTTGCATTAAGATTCTGCAGGAGTTCCAGTAACTAATCAAATAGGTTAATCGTCCATGAACTGAGGATCAGATTTTCTGCTTCCACTGAAGCACACAAGATGCTATTTGGAACATTCTCAGAACATGCTGATATAACATGAATCATGATATTTCACAGGCTTTACAGAGTCTCTGCTAGCTAGCAAAATATTTGTATTACATTTCAAAAATGCAAAACTAAAGCATCGCAGATCTTTAGACCCCAGTGTATGTTCTTAGAAAGACAGACTGACAGACAGACAAAAATAAAAAAAAATAAAGAATGAAGCATGGATCCAAAATTATACTATAAACTGTACTGTAACCTAAATTTTACTTCAGCGTGTTTCAAAAAACACAAAGAACGGAAGCTCAACGTTTGTGGTACTGATGATGTTGGGATTCAGTCTCTTTCTCTGACTGGTAATTACATAAGAACAAACCCTCAGGCCAAGGGCACAGAAAGACTCGCAGGAGAAGATGAATGTGTTTGGAGTTGCTGAGGATCAGCTGGTGGTACTGTGGTTCTTCTGGAGTCCAGCCCAGACCTGCCGCTTTACTGAACACGCTAACACACGCGCAGAACAGGAACAGATTTCTCACAGCATATGGGACCTCACCAGGATTCAAATCAACAGACCGTTAGAGGTGCCTCGCTTACCTGTAGAAAACAATTAATCCACCTTATCCATCTTTCTCACTGACAACAGTGTGGAACGAGGCAAAACAAGAGAGAGAGAGGTGAAAAGAGAGAGAATGAGCAAGAGAGAGACTGAGAAAGAGCGAGCGCAAGAGAGAGAGAGATAGATAGATAAAGAGAGAGAGAGAGGTTTCAAACTTTGACTAATGTTGGTGCACTAATGTGTTTCTGCTTTTCAGTCACATCACGGCTTCCAGTGACCTTTCAGTGACCTTCCTGCTTTCTTTGGCTGAGTGTATAGGGGAGCCTGACTGTGCTGCTATAAACAAACACACAAACAAATAACAACAATGTTAAAGAACAACAGGAACAAGCCTCCATGAACCGGCAGATCTCAGCACACTAACTCCAACTTTCCCGCAATGCAAAAGAAAATAAATTACTTCTATGCTTGTGCACTTGCAAATCTCGAAAAGAAAACTGAAGCCACAAGCAGTAAAACAGTGAGATGTAGCGAGATACCATTACCAGCCATATTCTAAGTCAGCTTAAAATCAAAAGGGACAATATTGACTTTCTTAAAACACATTCCTGGTCTGTAAATGATAAAGTGTAGAAGTAAAATGTCAATCCCTCCTATCCTCTCCCCTCCGCTCTCCCCTCACCTCCCCTCCCCTCCCACAATTCAATCATGTCCTGATGGAAACAATCACATTCTGCTGTTTTCTTTCTTCTTCACTGAACATCCCGTTTCAAATGTGACATCATGACAATTACAGCTTGTGAACGCAATTTCTATGATTAAGATTTACTCAGAGAGAGAGAGAGGTTACAGAGATGTTGATACACACTATTTAAACATCACAACAGACTCTGACAGTTTTGTACTTTATGTCGTGTAAGATGAATTTCCATCTTCCACCAACAAGACTCTTGAGGAGTCAGAGGTGTGTGCATGCTGCCCGCTGTCAGAAACTCCCCGCAATGTCAAAACCCTGACACCCTCCTTTCTGAAATATACTGCCATAAAGTTCTGTGTGCCACTATAAACCTGAACCCATCTGCTGATTTGTGGATCCAATTACTTTCTTTCTGTAATGGCTGTGTTCAGTGCCATGATGTTTAGTCAACTGTCGGCAGCTTCTCTCTTAAGGTGCACTTCGTTCCCTGTGTCTATGACCTCAATGGTTCTGAAAACCATCAACCCGTGCCCCAAATGTCCTTATTCTGTGCCTTCAACTCCCAGATGACTGAAGCGACAGGAAATGAAAGAGGTCAGTCATTTTGTCATCAGCTGGAGTATGCCGCTGATGTTCTGTGTTCATCAGAGCAGGGGCTTCTCGCTCACACCTGCACTGGATTCAGTTGAATGGCCCTCAGTGATGTAACCCAGCTGTATGCTGAATCCCCCTGTCAACGCGGGCATGTGGGTGCACGGGCACCAGGGAACGGTCTGACAGGTGTTGACAGATGGATTATCTTCAGGGCCAGCGGTGGTGCTGGTTTCTGTGAGAGCCAAGCTGGCAGGCCAGAGTAAGCCAATCACAGCTGCTGAGCATCCAAACACCTGGTGTGTCCCCTCCAAAACCCTAAATCTGGCACCTTGTTCCCGCTGCTGTGAAGCTACTGATTGTGACTGGCCACATCCCACAGCTTCATGAATACGAGGCCTTAAGTCTCGCTGAGTCTCTGTTGCACCGCAGGTGAAAGTCCAGGAAGGTCCTGAGAGTTGGAGAGAATTTCACTGCCAAAATGACAACTCAATTAATTACACTTCAGTAAAAGTGCATGACTGCAGCGAAAGTTAACCTTTTTCTACAGTTACTAGTATATGATACGTCATCTAAAGGTAAATGTCCTCAACCTCGGGAAGAAACTTTCCTGGATGCCCTGTACCCAGGAGAGGTTGTGTTGCTATCAATAGAACTTCATATATGGAATGAGACGATGATATACAACCACTCCGGTACCCTTGTTTTGTTACCCAAATGGAACACAGGCTAACAATTTAAAGTATGTTAGACGCTTGATAAAGGAACAAGGCCAAACAATGAAGGTGACTTGGTCAAATTAATTAGGTAGCTACTGATTCTTTTGGGGACACTAAACAATTATTATGGACTGTCCTTTGTTCACTGCCAAAAGTCTTGAGAACATTACTGACCAAAAGCTAACAAAAGCACAAAACCTTCGGTATCAAATTAAACGGTTTAATTCTATAACATTTCCCCTGTGGATAAACTAAAGAGCTTAATATGCTAAATAAACAGAATCTGAAGGTTTTAGAAGTTCGCAGATTTGCTGCCTGGTGGAGTATCAAGGTTGAGGAGAGGTCAAAGCACAAACCAAAAGTAATGAGAGATCTCGAGCTGTAAACCAACGCTGACCTCCCTCAGGAGTGTACCGAGATTTACTGGGTCATCTCCACCGTGTGCATTCCTACGGTAAAAATAGAGATAGCAATAAAGCTAGTAACGAAACCAGAGGTATATCATCACACCCTCCTGCTATGTTGTCTTTTACTGTGCCAAAACAAATCTAGAATTTAAAACATATTTATGACCCTTTTAAAATCTAGTAAAAGATTCAGTGATCTTGTTTTAACTGCTTCAAGGCCCAAACCGGCGAGATCTGACCAGCTGTAGTACACAAACAGTTACAGTCTGTCTTTTGACGCCCGGCCTCAAATCACACACTGTGCTGTTCATTTCTCCTTCAGATTGCGTGCTGCCGTTGAGCTTTTTTTAAGCGTTTTAAATGACTAATGAAAGAAGGTGGTCTTTAGGGGTTTGTGTGTTTGCAAAAGTAGCAAAAATAGCAAAAAGAGCAGACGAGCTCCACATCAAAACAGTGTAAACGGTGGAAAATCACTGCGTGAAATCTGGATTAAACTAAACTTGCTGTTTCACACTAAAAACAAACAAAGAAAAAATTGCAAGGCATAAATTACATATACAGTGCTAAGGCCTTCAAAAAACCAAGGACCCAAGGTGAAGAAAGGTAACTGTATGGAAGTTCTTTACTTCAAGCTCCGCACATCTTTGAGTTACCTACAGTAGTGAGTCAGGCTTAAACGAAAAAGCAATTTCGCTGCAGATTTATAGTGTTCGATGAAAAATAGGAGGAACACGTAATTTTTTCCATTATCTCCGGTGAGCTAGTGGTTGCATCTCTGTGCATTCTCAGGGGCGCTGGCAAACACAGACACACTTGAGAGATGTAGTATCCTGCATCTCCAGGATGATCCATCACACTGTATGGTGTGCTGCTTCCAATTGTTTTTCCTGGCAGCGCTGGGAAAGAAGGAAAAGAAATACCATAGGAACAACAAAACCTGGGGTACCTTTTATCTCCCACTCAGGCTATGTGCTGCAGCGGTGATGGGCTGTATTAGCGCTGTCTCCCAAGCAAAAGCTCACTGTTTTGGCTCTGTAGAGCCCCCACAGCAGTGGCTGGCCGACCTTAAGCCACCAATCTGCTCCATCACAAAGTTGGATGAGGACCGAGGCTTAGAGCGTCTTCAGTGGCTGCATTTGGCCCCTGGCATCCCAGCATGCTTTGCTGCCTGGGCTCAGTAAGACTAACCTCTCTAGGGGTTAAATTAGACAGCCAGGAGGAAACATGAAATGTTGCTTCTGTTTGTGGACCAGCGATGCTTGCAGTGAGGTTAAATAAGACTGTTGTGAAAGTTGGGCAGCAATGATGAACCGAGAGCTTGTTCTTGTCGTCTCATTTTTCCAGTGTTTCAGGTCCTCTGAAAACAAGCTCTCTGGTGCTGCTGGACTCCAAGTCATTACTTATCACAGCGAGGGAGGCGGGTTCTTCACGGCTATTATGTTTGCTTCCTTAAACTTGATGTGATAAGGCTTGTTAGTCGGTGCGGGTCTGAGCTGAATTCAAGGGCTTCCTGCTTCCTATCTCGCTTCCACTTCAGGAAGCATTTGAGTCAGAGGGGCTGCTGTCACGGACACTTGAACCCAAACCTCCTTCTCTGCCTTAAGAGGCCACCCGGCTGTGTTTTTCTCACCCAACAGCCGTTAGCTCAAACAGCTCACACATTCATAATGCACACAATTCCATATTCAGCTAAAATCATTGTCAAACAAGACCTCCAGTACATACAAATGCTGGGACCTCGCGAGCCACACTAATCCACAGTCTACATGCATCTACAGGATCTAAACATTATGTATCAGGCACAATAACATGGGCCTAATTTATAACAAAATTTTAAAACAAAAGTAATGCGTTGCCAGAGTGCACTGTGTGCGTGTGACCAATTACATGATACTAACGCAATGCCACAGAAGAAACGCATTAAGCAGGAATTACATTTCTGGAAATCTAAATGTGTTGGGACAGAATATTTAGCATTACCAGATGGAGAGAGACGCAAACGCATTGTTCTGCTCTGGCACATCTAAGAGTAGAGAACCAAACAATACACTAAGGGTCTCATAAAAGACAATTAGGCTACAAAAAAAACCCTCACATGCATTTCTCATTAGGATTTGAGACTGCCTGAGTGTTTCATGGACAGACAGGTGTGATAATAAACTGCGTCTTCTCGGTGCAGCCTAAGAGAAATCTTCGCCCTGTTCATAGTTAAAAGAGGTGGATTTAACATCCGCTCTATTATAAAGTTCATGTTTATATTGATATTTGTTGTTTTCTCTTTGAAGCTGAAACTGTCAAATACAGTAAACATGTATACCCCATGCCTCATTATACGCTTAAAACTGCTCCTCGTGCCAGAAGAAAACGGGTTTAATAATAAAACACGGGCTGATAACTCAGAGCAGCGGTAGTCTTCATTATCCAACACAGAGGAGCACTTGCTGCAGCGTCAGTTATCAAATACACCGTTCCTTAGCGCTGGATACCATGACTTTTAATTAGCAGAGCACAGAAAGACACAGCTCTGTGCAAACTGCTGGAGCCACGGCCATGTGGAGTACAACAAACTCAATTACAGCAGAAATACCGCACATGCATTGAAATGAGCTTTACAGCACGCACACACACACACACAACCGCACACTAACTGAACACAAGACAAATAGTATGCATACACAGAACACAAGTATGGAACCAGTAAAATCCAGGATGTAAGAATAACGAATCAAACGATAATCTGTTTTCAATGATCAACACTTGTTTAACCATTTTAAATCTTGAAAGTTTCCGTTTTGCTTGCAAAGGCAATGCCTTAATACTTTGTATTTCAATAAAATTACATATTTACTGTACCATTCGATAAACCGAGCTAAACTTATTAGAGATACAGCATTTTGTGGTTTGTATAAAACACAGCAACAGGTCTGTCAAATCATTCTAACCTTTTGTTTCCATGGTAACATTTAAGACAATGTTAGGATCACCTTCACCTTGTAATTGTTCAACGTGACTCTCTTTTATAAGACCACATTAACTTTGCTGTTTCTAATTTAGCCACAAAATAGCAGGTTTGTTGTAACAGTACTAAATGATCCTTCCCAGCACGATACACAGCCGCTAGCTATAGCATCACGTTACTTTTTAAAGGTGGTAAACGTGTGACGGTAGCTTCCATTTTGTTTTATCGCTTTCATTTGACTATTGGATATACTCTGCGTCTAATGTATTATTGAACAAAGACTTCCGCGGTCATCAATTTTATTTTCTTGTATCTCCTTGTACTCCAAACGCACGTCAATATTTATGCAGGCCTTCATATATGTTTCTTCTGTAAAGTACTTTCTAACACGGTTTAAAAAGGTGCTATAAAAAATTACGTTTTACTTGCCTAGAGACTTAAATTATGTCCAATTGATAATTCTGCCGTCATTTATCCGTATGTTGTTCTGTCATTGAAACACATTCTGTTCATGGCTTTCAGACTTCTATATAATATAACAGAAGTCTGTCAGTGTCTAGCATTCTGCCTAACCTCCTGTTGTGTTTCACGAGAGAAAAAGAATCATACAGGCTTGTATCCCTTTAACAACTACTGTTGTTTCTTTTATTCTGTGCTTTATTGGCATGAATTTAATGTTTATTCCTTCTCTCAAATATCTCTGGATTAGACAGTATTCTTCTCTGTGTTAAATCCTTTTCATATTCTTTAAAGAACAGACATGAAATCATCAAACCACAAATTCCTCATTCCATTTTTCCATTAGGAAAACAAAAATAAACAAACCATGCCTCGCTTTATTTTACCAAAATAACCCCTGTCAGAAATGCATTTACGATCCCCCTCTGCTGCCCTCCCCTTTGTCATCTTTAGTTCCTCTGCTTATATGAGCGCTCACAGACTATCCATTATGTGCAATTTAAATGGCCACTCCCGGCTCACCAGAAAAGATTTGTGTGAGAAAGCACATGGCTGTCACAGAGCAATAAGAGGCTTTTTCCATCATGCTTGAGTTAGTGCAAGTTGTTTTACTTGCCACGAATGCTCCACGACTTTCATAGGAAAAGTGGACGACAGGGTTTCACAGCTTTGGTCAAAACACAGAATTACTGACTGTTAAAATATTCCAGTGTCTTAAAATAGAAACCAATAAACAACAAGGTACACTCGACCCATGTGTTCTTTCAAATGGAAGGTTTTCCTCGCGAATGCAGTACAAAGAACCGTTTCCATTCATCTCTTATGGAGAATAAAGTATTCATTGCACATTCATAAGAGGACACCAACCAAGGACACAGCTTCATAATAAAGGACAGTAGTTATAGCTAATAGTGATACTTCTTTACAGAAATCTTTGTAGGAATGAGTAGCACAGCTGCATTAACACTGTTAAAAATTGTAATTATAAAATCTGATTTGATTTCAGTGTGGATTGTGTTTGTTGTATTTTGCAGTGTGAATCGCTTTTAGTCCGTGTGTTCTTCTTTTGTTCACTGTCCCCACTTAACAGCAAGCTGAACTTTTTTCAATGTATTTGATCTATAATTGATCGTGGCAAGCCCTTTTTAAGTGTGCGGTCTCTCATTGAAACTGAACATACCTTACTGTACATACTCTGCAGTCTAACATCACAAAATATAGAAAACACGAGTTAAAAATCTCACAGGTCAGCAAATCGGCTTTTAAAGAGAAGTATGTGGAAAAGCAGAGGAGCGTACTGGACATGTGGACTCGCAATGCGCGCACATAGAGTTAATAACAATGAGAATATAATATCAGCTGCTGTTATTGTTTTAATGACTGTAGCTGTCAGAGACCGTCTGTATGCGGCGGACGCGTCTCAAAACACACCGTAGTGCGCTGTCTACCTAAACAGCAGCATTTCTGGCCGTTCCGAGTCAGCTCACGGCTAGCATCTTGAACATGCTGGGCTTCACGAGACAGGCGAAATAAACCAGCACATCCCTACAAACGCGTTTATTTAAAGTAAAGCCCGAGATCGCACGCGTTATTAAAAGTCATCCGTCAGGAAAATCCGTCTTTTCTCACGATTCGATCGTAAATCTTTGCGGAGTTGTCATTCATTTATCCGTAACGTCCGCTCTTAACGGGCGGCTCCCGGTGCTGATCTGTCCGCCACATACGGACCGCATCTCGCGTCTCAAACGCGTCAAATAAAGTTCAAGCGAGGCGGGTGTACCTGTATACTGCACGAGGAACATCGTCCCGGGGATTCGCTTCGGAAAGACGCCGGTTAAAGTCCCGTAGGGCTCCGCGAGCGGACGATATTCCGGGCTGGGAGCTGCGCTGCTGGTGTCTGTGGGTCCGCTGCGCTTATAACTGCTTTAAAGTGAACAGACCACTGAGTGTTGTGTGTGTAGAGAGAGAGAGAGAGCGAGCGAGAGAGAGAGAGAGAGAGAGAGGAGGATCCACCGTCACGCTCCACGCCGCGTCGCGACTGTCGCGCTGTAACGCATCGCTCACGCGCTTGCCCGTTATTGACGGCCACTGACGGTGTCGTGCGTCCGTGTGAAAGCGGATTGTTCCTCTAACGGCACCGAGCGGCGTCTGATCCGGAGCGCGTGTGCGCGTAACCCATTCATAAAAACGCCCGGTTTTGTTGTTCTCCGTGATCCCGTGAGGAAAAATGCGTTCACGGGCGTTTTAAACTGCGACACGGCAACGGTTTGGTCGCGCAGACGGGGGATCAGTTTTCCTCGTGAGAATGTCCCGTGACGACCACAGCTTCTGAATAAATAGTTCCTCCAATTAAACTGTGGCCATTTGCATTAGTGTACTAAAATAACTAGTAAATAACTAGTAAATAACGTATGTTGGCTGGGAACTCACGGTGAAGTGTTCAGTAAAACAATGCAATAAAATAGTTAAGAGTATAATAAAGGATCATAGCATATTCCTATAGCACTGTAAAGTGCGGCTATATTGGTGATGTGAGGGTATGTACCAGTAGAGGGAGCAGAACAACAGTTAAACTCAAGGGCTAATTGCCATATAAACTCTAACACACTACAGTAAAACCCCAAGGTCTCTTAAATAATGCACAAGTATGGGCGTTTTAGCGTGGCGGATGGGGCTAAACTGATCTGCCGTTCTGTTTGAAGAAATACATATTTAAGCATCTCGTGAGAATTTGAGGTCAACCACCATCAGACCTTCACCGAGTGACCTTCACGACCGAGGAACATTTTTCATACGATCCGAACTAGCTTCAGCGTTTAGCCATTTACCCGAATCCGTCTCATGTAAATATGTAAATGACCCAACAGCCTAGCAACAAGCCGAGCGCTAAAACCCGTATGCAAACATAGTGCTCATAAAAATGTTAATACATCTGAAACATACAAAGGTCTGAAGGTTATTTTACAGTAAAATGCCGTGGAACAGACGATCAACCATAGAATTCAAATATAAAGTTATTCATCATTCAAAGATATCAAATTAACACAGTAAAGCTGGCTCAAGTGCACACACACACACGCACGCATGCACACACGCTAAACAACCTTGAGAACCTTACAACAAAGCTGGAGATCAACACACACACCAGACCCTTCTCCTTACATTAGATTTCCAATTTTACAGCAACAAGGTGCTATAAGTGACACCCACAGCAAAGTGCTGGAGTCCAGAGGAGGTTAAATAATCCTCTGGCTTGCAGGAATCCTCCATGAACTTTAACACTTCCATGTTTACAGCTCAGTATCGCAGGCCTGAGCTGTGTGGCATACTCAGGGTTACTTTCATAGCTAAGAGAGTCAGAACCATTTAACAGATGCCTTAACACATTCAGAGGGAATTTACAGTTCCACTGTGTGTCACAGTTAGGAGACCGCTGTCGTGAGAGAAGCGCTTGACGCTGCGCCGGTCTCAAAGTCTGATGAGAGTGTGGGTGGAAACTGTGGCCGGTTACAGCTGCTGTGTTTATCTCAGACCTGATGAGCAAACTGCTGCCCTCGGGGGTAACGAATGAATCAAGACTTTATATAATGTTTCAATTTGCTAAGCGTTCTGGGATATTTAGCATACTGAAGCACAATCAAGAATGTAAATGTTTCAATGTGGGCTTTTTCAAACTACAGTAAATTAAGTGTGTTGCTTAGGAGTGTATTTATATGTTTGAATGTTGGATGTAAATATAATTTGCTTATTTTGGCAGAGCAGCCCATCCCGACACACGGTTGCTTTATCCCCCTGGTTTGGCAGAAACTGACATTGGCCTTCACATCAATTTTTGGCAGCGACTTCTTTGCAAAAATGTCCTCTGGAATTCTTTTGATGTACACGGATGCAAACGCTGGCATTTTCACCAGGAGCTGTTTGTTTTGCCATTCTTAAAAATGAGCTAGTCTTAATATGCTGAAGCCAAAGGGAATACCAAAAGCTGTCAAGCTGATTTCCATAGAAAAAAAGGAAAAACATTTTTATGTTTCCAGCATTCATTTTAAACAGTTTTCATGCAATTAGGGATATAATGAGCCATGGGCTGTTTTGGATGAGTAGAAATAGTTTTTTTTTTAAACAAAACTGTGCCTGAGTAATTTCTGCTGCTGGGCAAGATATCACATCATCAAAGTGACAAATTAAAAGCAATAAAAATGTAGACTTTGATATGTTACTATAATGTGCTATTAAGTAAAAAACAATAGTTCTCCAAAGAGAAGGTTTCACGTAAGAGCTTTCTTGCATGTCACGGCTCTTATCTATAAATGAGCCCAATAAGTAAAATCAAAGTCGGTCGGCGTGTTGCACTTTCCTTTGATTTTCTCTAATCGAACAGACATTTGTACTCCACATTTCAACACGCACCACATCATGTATTACAACTTCTGCCTACAGGTACAATTATCACTAATAATGTGCTAGCACCTGGCTTTTCTGTTTATTTTCAGAGCTTGGGAAAGGGAAAACCGTGGATCCAATCGTATTCCCCCAGCTGTCAGCTATGATATACAGCATTCACTGGTAATGAAGCTATAGGTGCCTGACAGATGATTCACCTTTACTACACCCTGCAGTTCTCTGCTCTCACAGACACCAGCCGTGCTCCCGGCTGGAGACATTTGCCCTTGGCTAAAACACAGCGAGTGCAATAACATGCATTTTCACCCACGACATCTGATTTTCTAAACTAATGCGACTCATGAAAGACGCTTCTCTTTGGTCTTTAAAAGCGCAGACTGGTGTTGTGTAGCGATTTGGCGACTGAAATTCTATTCTTTTGTTCATTTACTCGTATCTTGCTTGTCATGCACGTGGCCGGCGTGTTTTTACAACGTGAACACAATAAAAACAGGGCAAACCTTCTCAAGGCAGCATCACATGGATTCTCACACCTCACAGAGAATGATTAAAAGCTGCTGTGTGCTCATATTTAATTTAAGGCCAGGACGAGGGACTCGTTACACTGTTTTTATACTGATTTCAAACAACTATGTGCATTCAGCAAGTTGCTTATTATGAGCGCTGACATAAAAAGATCATTTAATTTAATATTGCATCAGATGGAAGCAAACGACCCACGATTCCGGGGTGAACACAACACATTTTTATTAAGGTTTAGTGTTCTTGAAAAAAAATGGTCTTGCGGGTTGAATTAAAAGGAGCTCTGGATCTCTACTCTACAGGCCCTCATTATTTCTCCAGAAAAAGTGGTTAAACATTCCAGTACAGTACAGACAAGAGACGTGTTAAACGCTGCGTCATAAAAATAATTAAAAATCTGAGAGCTGAACTCAAATCATCGAGGTCATCCGGCCTCTGTGAAAAAAACTCAAAATAAAAACTCCCAAGGATGTTTACAGGCCTTTCACAGACAGAATACAACACAAAATGATGACGTTTAAATGACTAGGTTTTAGCTCATCCTAGTAAAAACATCCAGCAATGTGCACTTTCTATAAAACCCAGAAATCCAACTGAATTTGCCCATTGCAGTTGAGATCCATCTAAGCCCCTAAATTAGGACGTGCCTGGAGCCGTTTGACTGCATTAAGACAATGTTCTTTAAATAAAAAGCTTTCCCCTTGTGAAGCACAAGGTCTTTACAGGGACCCAGAGTTCAGCCCCGGTGGGCAAGGTTAGTAAATGTCATTATTTCAACAGCCTACATGATAAATATACAGATACATTAGGACAGCTGACAGAGCTTCATGTTCACCTCTCGACAGCCACAGATTAACAACAGCAGGAATTCTCAGAAGACCTGAAGGACTTCAGGTCAAGACACTGTGTTCCAGTTCACAATGCTGTAATCCAGTGAGGGAGCTTGACCGCACTGGAGCCGTGGGGTTTTAAAGCAGTTTAGCAGAGCTGCTGGGTTTTGGCAGGCAAAGCTGCAATTTTGGGCCATTTGCTGTTTTGGCCACTTTAATAACAGGCAGATTTAGCTCATATTTCAACAGGCAAATTAAGAGACTGAATCACATCTTGTGTTTGTGAACTTTCAGCTCTGTCTTATGAAGTCGATGAACTAAAGCTTTAGTGTGAAATCAAAAAAGGAACAAATTAATTATAGGCCTGTTAATTATAGGCAGAATTATACATTACAAAAGCAGTTATTTTACAACCCTCATGCATTTGTCATATTATACCAATACACATGCACGAGTCAGATTCATTAGGAGACTCGTGGATTAAGTGGCGCTCGTGCAAAGCAGTGGCGCTTTGCTGCGACTACCAATATGAGTACAGACAGAGGAGCTCATGCGATCCATCTCCTGTTCAGCGTATGCAAGACGCAGGAAAAGTTCATGTTACCGTTAGCGATTTCCCAGTTTTATATGATTTGTCTTCGCCCACGTACAAAGATATAATAACAAAAAGATGCGTGGAAAACCGTGTCAGAAATTGTCAGCATTCCAAGTCAGTTTGATTCATGCGCGTATAATCTTTCATCTTGCTCATGATATGATGTATTATGCTCTGCTGCCGTTTATATACAAACGCTTCCTCCTCCAGAATATAACATTTCAGCAGCAAGGAAACGGATTGCCTGTCAAAACAGAATGACATCGTGTTTTTGCACCCACAATGCTTCTCAATTGCAATCAGATTTGCGAAGCTTTGGACAGTTTTGCAGACACATATCTCACATTTGACCACAGAGCAACAAAACAGAAGGGACACCAATCCGTGACCAGCAGTACAGTGACCTACAGAGAACTCTGTACAGTGAATGAGCCTTCAGAATGAAGAGCAGATGAAAAACTCATTCAGTTCATGTTCTTCGATAACTTTCCATATGAGACGTAACTTATTTTTATAAAAATTACGTTTCAGAACACAAAACTTTCTTTCCAAGCAAAACAATAAATTTTTGAACATTTTGTAACTCTTCACAGAGTCACCATACAGTTGTACACAGTACAGATTGCCTGCACTTTAAAACTAGTTATGTAATACTGAAATATGACAGTGTTAAAAAATACCACAACTTCTAAGCAGACCTTCAGTAAAATAATTTTCCACAAGCATGACGTATCACTGTAAAAACGAACTATTCACGCTGGTAAGAATCCAGGTGGAGCTGCGCAAACAGCGCCAACCAGGATCCAATTTCACTTGCTTGGATTTCTCAGAACCTAATTTGTTGCGCAGTTGTGATGAAAGGGTCCTCTTTGACTTGCAGTGATCTTAAGCAAAAATGAATTATGCAAAAACTACCAGTGCTGTTAAAGGACTAATGCGTTCAAACCAGACTTAGCTATTAAATACTGTCAGTTTGAGATTTTAAACAAATTTTTTACTCAGAAAAATCACTTTAAATGAGAGCAGAGAGAAGACAGGCAGTGAGGTGAATAGAGAAGGCAAAAGAATCGAGGAATTGTCAGTGTCCTACACTAGATCAGTGCGTGTCAACCCCTAAGCCACGCCTCCAAATCTACTGCCCCTACCAACCAGTAACCAAACACACATTTCAATATAATACACACATTATGCATAATAATTATTCCTGTGGACTGGACTGGTAGAGTTTGAGAGTTCCCTGGGAACACACAAACTGATCAAATAAGAAACAAAACCGGTTTGTAATGACAAAAGGGTGAGTAAATAATGGAAGAATTTTCCTTTTTGGGTATTTTTTCCAAATTTCAGTTTGTACTATCAGATATCTTTTTGTGATGCAATATCTCGTGTTGTGAGGTTGGCGACACAACACGAAGCAAAAATCACTTCAGCTGTCCTTGAGTAACGAAAGTCACAAGTCAGTTCTGCTGGGCAAGAAGCAGCGGATGAAGCAGAGCTCCGGTGTAAATGAGACAATCTGCCGCATACAGCTGCAGCAGGACAGCGCGGTGTAAACCTGCCACCTGTGGAGAGGCCAGAGCAGTGTGACAGCCAGGACACCTGCCTCCAGATTCACCATGAGCCAGCCAACCTGCACAACCCACACAGAGTCTAATACGAAAGGACACACTCATCCTCCACACGCTTCTCATTCTGGAAATTAAAAGACTTTTTCCTCTTCACAGCCGCCCGGCTCAATTTTCCTGTCGGGATTTGATTTCTAACACTCATTCTCCTGTGCCCAGGAGAGAACTGCTGACTGAAGACACGTCCCTCATCATGACTGTCGGACATCAAAACGGTGTTAAGTGTATCTGAAAGTCCAAGTCTATAGCCTGTGCCTAATTGTGCTCTAGCTGATAATGAATGTATTTAGCGCACAACTGATTAAAAATAACACCAAGAATTGGTTTAACAAGCACAAAGCTTTTATCTCGCAGGGAAGCCTCAAACAGACACGTTCAAACCAGGTTTACACAGGAGATTGAACAAAAAGTCCATCTGTCGGCCCAGCATCTTCTACAGAAGCTCTGTGTTTCTGCTTGTGATGTTTCCTCTTAAAAGCACCTACCCATCAGTCCACTGGCAGAAACAAGTGGGCTATTTATAACACTCCAGTGACAGACTATACTCTACATTTTTGGTTTTCCAAACAAAACGCATTTGAAGCAACATAAGCGTCAACTTTCAGCTTAATTTCCCAAAACTTGCTAAAAGGTTCCGGTGAGCTCTGAATCTAAACTTCTTGTCGTTTAGAAAGCCCAAACAAAAACGGAAACGTGGAGGCGCTCCAGGACATGTTTCCATCTGTTCGTGACAGAATAAATGCCAAAGAACTCATGAAGGAACACGGCAAACCTCTTATTACTGAAAAGCTGCCTCTCACGGGGACAGCCACGGCCTTATCAGGTGCACAGCAGAGATCTTGCCAACAAATCCTGCTTCTGCAGTGAGATCTATCCTCTGGCTGTGAATGAGAAGCTTGAAGGCTCTCTGATGGTACATCCACCTGAGACAACTTCCGTAAGCAGGATGCATAACTTACCAACAGCTCTGCCAGATCTGTAGTCCTTGAACATTATGTGTTAAGAAGGCTTTGACTCTGGACACTCGATCTCTCCGTGATCAGGCCCTGTTAGGAAATAAAAAACATGCTGAGCTGATTGGTAAACATTAGGGGACCGTGAGACCCCTCTAGAAAACAAAAGATCCTTCAAACCATGGAGGAATGTCCACCCCCATAGGAAATGTTATGGAGACAACACATCAGTACACCAGATTTAAAATGCACATGGTTAAACAGTGAAAGCTCATTGACTTTGGATGAGAATCTGCAAATTAAGAGCACATGAGGATAGTTAGTATGGTATGGTATGGTATATGGTATATGGTATATAGTATAAAGTATGGTATGGTATGGTATGGTATGGTCTAGTATAGTATGGTATGGTCTAGTACAGTATAGTATAGTATGGAGTATAGTGACAACGTGCAACATTTGCCGCTCAAACTAATAACGTATAAACCATGTAAGATATACTTTTTACGATCATCATAAGTAAATATATCAAGTATTTTTTCTTCAAAATCACAATTGTACTTCCAAGTTTTGGTTAGATCCATAACTAAAATAACAGAAATCATGAGTTCTTTCTTACATCACTTTGGCTCAAAAATTCTTTTGATTTGCAAATGGAAAAAAAACAGCATCGTTGTGGAAACATTAATTATGAAATTTAATCATAATATAGGCTGCACCCGTGTCCTGAGAGTGTGTGAGGACACGTCTTCAAACAGCTGTAGTGTGTCTGAGTCTCACCGGTCACTTTGACCCCTCAGACCACAGAGCAGTAATAAACTCCAGCCCCCTGACAGCCGGCCCCATCACTGTTCCCCAGAGCACTGATTGGTCAGATTTTAATGACAGAAACATACCTGTCTCACACAACTGACTCACACAATCAACACCACAATAGCTAAAAATGAGAAGTAAATGGACTCGGAAATATTCTGGAATTACTGTTTTCCCTCTATAAAAGAACTTGATTCTGGGCCTACAAATGTGATTGTAAATCTGATATCTGGTCATATGAACTAAACGCTTGCTAAGTGTAGAATTGAGTTTAGAAATATCTGTTGAATTTATTATTGTCATATGACAGCTGCAGAAGGACAATAGGTGTATTCTGTTTTACACACTGAGGGAAGTGTCAGAGCAATTTTCTGTGGCCATCAACAACAGCCATAAATTAGTATTTATTTATTGAATTCCCGTGATGTTTTCTTGATCTCTTAAGATATTCCTTAGAACAAAACAACGTCAAATTCAGAGACGTTCATAACAATCGTTGCGCTACAAAGCAGCATCGCGATGACACCCTTGTTGTTCGCCTTGAGCTTTTTGGCTGAGTTTTAATGTAAACACAGTCGCTTTAAATATCCCACATAAAATGTCCCCACCATCTGACAGATATCACAGAAATCTGTGTCCTGAGAAATCAGTCCTGTCTCTGCCACAGCCCGCAGGCAAAACAAGAGTCTGAGATTCGGCCCACGCTGTTGTAGCCAATCAGAGAGTAAACTCTGCAACTCTGCCTTTTATGTGTTCAGGTTTTCAGATATTGGCTTGGTTGTCTGAGGAGTTCTGGAGACAGACCAGAAACATCACAGCATGGCTTTGATGCAACGGTCAAAAGTTATTGAAATATATACTGAATAAAAACTCATAGCCGATAAAGTTCACACATATAAAATTTCACTTCAGACAGATGGGGAAAATGAAGTTAAAAATACAGCACATCAAAAAGAGAAAACAGAAAAACCGAACTTGTGTCTGGTGTAAACGCACCTTTCTGTGGCAAACATGACACTTATGTGCCACGTTTGCAGAGGAAAAAAACACGTCTTAACACACTTTTTTCACCAAAATGACACGATCACACTAAATAAGATATAGGAGAGATAGCAAAGAAAGTGAAGCTGCTACTGTATGTATGATAAATGTAAACAGATTATTAGTTACTACTGTTTAAAATAATCTTATTGCTTGACAAACAGATAATTAGTTACTACTGTTTAAAATAATCTTATTGCTTGACAAACAGCAACTAATCAGACTCACTGTGTCTAATAAAGGTTTATGATAGCACCTTATGTTGCCACAAAAATAAAGAATGAAGAAGCGAGTATGAATGTTGTGTGTATAATATCTGATACATTGATTAAGCCTTGCGGTTTACATGCAGTGTATCGTCCTCAACCGCTGGACAGGGTTCAGTTTCACGCGGAGACTAAAGTCTGGAGAGAGAAGAGCTGGTCGCAGCTTCCTACAGTAACTGACAGATAACTTCAGCGAAGAAAACAAGCCTTCGTATGATAAAAAACATCTGAAATGTAAAATACCGCTGTAGCTCGCAGGCCTGTTAGCAAAGCATTTGAACTTATGAGGCATGGAAGGCCATACTGCGCCAAATGGACATTAAAAATACATTTGAATTTATCCGAGGTGAGATTTTAGTCAGTGGCCCAATGAAAACATTTCCGTAATAGCCCTGGCCAGCATGAAGCGCACTTCATCTTCCCACCTATCAAGTGAAGGAAACATCTCGTATGAGGACGCATTTTCTCAACGAGATCGGAATCGCTCAGGAAATGAGGCGTGTGTAACTTGTGCTTTATTTCTCACATTTCCTCACCTCCAGAGGGTCTAAAACACAGCACAGGTAAAATAATAAATAAATAACTTCTTATTATTTCATCTTACTGAGGGTATCAAATCATCCACTACAGAACACATGTTCTGATTCCTGGTTTGTCCTCGTACTTGTTATTAAAGCATTAGTATCTAAAAACCTCCAAGGGTATAATTGGGGCATTCTGTGCCTATGACGCCCAAAACTGCTGTCTAGGTAGGCAGCTCTAGTTTTTGAGACAGAGCCAATATGTGAGTGCTTCAGCCAATGAGAGCCGGTTCTAATAAAAACCAACACAACGAAAGGCAACACCCACGTGGTCTGATCTGATGAGACCTTTAAATCTGATCTTATTAAGAGGTTTCACCTTCATCGGTCAGACAACAGGACATGCATCGGTTCCTGCACACTGTTGTTTAACAACCCAGCTCAAACAGAACCCCAATGCCTCACATCTACATAAGTCCAATACTGAGATTAAACAACCATCTGTGGCTGGACACCATGTGACATGATTTAATAGCCTATATTTGATGTTGTATGTACGGTTACTGTATATAGTTACCATAAAAACTCACATCCAATCTGACACTGTCATTTCGTTTCACTTTGTTTGTTTACTGCTTTTTTGAAGAAGAGAAACACAAGTCAGCAAAACAAACATAAAATTCTCAATTGCACCTTTATGAGGATTTAAAGAAAGTGACCAAATTGAGTATGATCTTACCACAACCATAAAACCGGCACCATTTCTGCTGTTAAACGCATTTTGCTTTCTGTTGCTATTAAAAGAACAAATATTAGCCAATTAATGAGACAAAAAATAAGGTTGAAGAGTCACATGAAAATAAAGCGTCTAGTAAAGTGGAAAATATTCAGCCTGCAGTAAAGTTGGTCCTCTCATTAAAGATAATGTTTCACTGTAATGACCAAATAAAACTAATTACAACAGAAATGTTGGCCAATGAGGAATCCGGCCCTCTGAAACTTCCTGTACACCAACCAAAGCAAAGTGACATTTATAAGCATTTTTTCAAATCTACCGTTTAACAAAACATGGTCTAAGGTGAATATAAATGATCAACATCATCATCTGATCATATCCTGTTTGCAGTTCTGCTAAAAAAACAAAACAAACCGCAGAGCTGAAATACAGGCTGAGATTGTTAACTGGTCTTTCTCTCTGCTGTATGAATCCTGATTCAGGTGCTGAAGAAAATCTCCTCGGCCTCACAGAGAGACACATTATCATACGAGACATTCACAGGTTCAGCAGATAGCATAAATGTGAGCCAGACCTCCAGCAACCTCAAATCCTGCAGGAAAGGCCAAACCTCAAACGTTCAATTGGTCTGTAATAACGGAAGCGAGGAGACGCTCCACCACATTGGAGGTTTATGCTGTAATACTGGAAGTATTCTCAACCTCTTTTCCTCTGTATTGTGATGGAAGCTTTTAGTCTTTCTCAGTTCACATTTACTTCAGGAAAGCGCTGCTGGGCACTTAGCGATGTCTGCTAAGTGGTGCTTGCGTTTGTTGTTTAATGGTTGAGTTTTACAACGGTATGGGCATGAATTAAGTGGCTTTTTAAATGTGGGCTTCTAAAAGTTTTAGAAAGAACCTGAGTAGTGAAAAAGAGCCGTGTTCTTTTGAAAGATAACTTTACCCAAAAATAAAAAAATCTTTCATTATTTACTCACCCTCGTGTATTCCAAAGCCACGAGTTTCTATCTTTAATGGAACACAAACGGACAGATTTTTCAATAGGAAGCCGCTGTACACAATACAACAAAATGCTATGACAGAATTTCTATGCTAAACCAATCATTCAAAAAAACTTCTATAAGATAATAACTGAGAGTGATTGTATAAACTGCTCCAATCATATTTTCTCTTTGCCAGATTAACAATTAAATCTTGATGAACTGACCAGACAGACATTTATTCTCCTCCTTCGGTAACGCAGTGTTGTCAGGCCACAGTGACAGAGACGCAGAGATCAGTGGACCTCCATCAGGAGAACAGAGATTACAGATCAGCCCATCTGAGAGCATTCATCTTCAACATCCACAGCTACAGCCGGCACCCTCCACCACCATCTAAAAACAAAACAACAGCTGCAATCCGTAACTGTTGCCTCTCTACCGCCATCTCTGTTTGAAACATTCAATTGCAGGTTACTTAAAGTCAATTTAAATTCTCAACACCCGCTGTAAGAACAAACTACAAATGCTGCGTCATCTACAGTTCCTGCACGTGATGCACAGACGCCAAATCTTCTTTTAGTTTACAGATGGACATTTCCTGCTAAATTTTAAATCATTATTATAAATTTAATGAATCAGAGTAAGTAGCGTTGAACACTAATCCGTCATGTACTCAATAACCAAATTTGTTTATTTTTAACCAAAAACATACAGACTGCAGCTTTACCAAACAAAATCACTGTTCATTCTTTAAAAGCAAACATGTTGTGCGCTCACTACATAAAACAGATCTATACGCACACACAAATGGCAGTTTTAGTACACGAGAGGCAATTCTTTAAATTACTTTTTGAAAATAAACATTGCAAAAGGTACATGAGGTGATGCGTTCCTGCAGTAAACTGTTATTATGATGAGTCTTATTCTGACACTCACCGCGCTCCATTCTCAGCAGCATTTGTTAGCATAGAAACCAACTCGTTGTCAGGCATGTGATGTGAAAGTGCCTCCAGAATGGCCTTTTTATCTGCACTTATTATCCTCGTATGTCACTGTCATAGAAACAGCACAGCGCAGTGCGAGGAAAGACACGCCGCGTATCAGAATATTGTTTAGTGCAGGATTATCACCTGCATTGTGCTTTCCAATTGTGTGGAGGAGATTTGTAGAGATCCTGATCTGCCCTGATCTCGCCACCCTTAGCGGTGCAACTCATACGCCTCAAATCTAATATCCTTGATTTTAAGTGTGAACGGGTCCACGGTTGTTTTATCTTATTTTACAGGTTTGCATCAGACCACAAAACTGACAAAGTGCATTACAATCCAACAGAAATAAATTATTTGCTGGGTTTTGCAGATATGATCCTAGCTAAGGATTAAAACTGTGTCTTTGTTATAAAAACAGTTTTGAATAACAGAAGTAGGTTTGTGTACATTTAAGGTGCACTTCGTTATAAAGCTCCACATACATAGAGCAGTACTGTATGATTATACAAATGTGTAACATTTACGTATATACCTGTAAGATGCACCTTCAGGTCCCTCTAAAAAAACCAGACCACCTAAATTAGCATGTACTACATGTGGATGTAAGACACGCCACCTTCCCATGAAATGCCATACGCTGCATTTAAAGAAAGTGACAAAGTTGCACAACCAGAAAATCAGCACCAACTCCGCTGCTGAACGCATTTTGTTTTCTGTTGCTAAAAGAACAAATATTAGCCAATTAATGAGACAAAAAATAAGGTTGACGAGTCACAGTGTAGTAAAGTGGAAAATATTCAGCCTGCAGTAAAGTTGGTCCTCTCATTAAAGATAATGTTTGACTGTAATGACCAAATAAAACTAATTACAACAGAAATGTTGGACAATGAGGAGATCTGCCCTCTGAAACTTCCTGTACACTAACTTTTTGTGGAAGTAAAATGCAGCTGTGATTCGCAGCTGCGCAGAGATACAGTACAGTGTTAAGTGTGCGTTAGTCCCTGGTGGTCATGCTGATGACGCAGGTTCCAGTCTCATTCCCTAAAAAATCTCTGTATCTGTAAAGAACGCTCTAAAGCAGTATTTGCCAAATCCTGTATGTCTGTATCAGGTTTTGACTACAACATCAGTCAAATCACCAGCAATTGCCACTACAGAGTAAACGGCCACTGAATTAGCCTTTATCTTTCTTTGTAAAGAAGTCAGTTGGACCCGGCCTGTAGCCCTGCGGGACTCCAGATGTGCTGATGACATCTGACTTCCTGAGTGACAGCACTTGTGCCGTGACGCTGCTCATGTAGAAGCCCACCAAACGCAAAACTTCCCAGTTAAAGATGAAACACCACCACTGGATGGACTATCAACCCAGTGGGACACTCAATAATCAATTACCCTCGACCTACAAAACTAGCACTGAAGGCACTTCTTCAGTTCTACCGAAGACTGGACAGGACAGAAAGACTAACAATGTGGCCAGCAGAGCTTAAGCAGCACAGCTGGAGAGTTGCCTCTGTATGCTGTGTCTGTTATGAACAACCAGGCAGAAGGCCAAAGACGCTTCATTTAACAGCCATGTCCACGTGTTGGACAGGAAAATGTGCTGATCTGGGAAAATCATTTATGCTCGTCTCCAGCGGCTCATCTGTGAGTCTGGCAGATTAAGAACCTCGCAGCAATTTATCACTAACAAATTTCACCATGAAAGAAAATAAATACATCTCAATTCAAGCAGGAGAAGAAAACAAACGCAGAAGTGGAGCCTGTGTAAAGTTCAGTCTCAAGAAACCAACCAAACGTCCTAAACTGTCTGCGTGGAACTTAAATAGCGAAAACAGACAGTTGATATCAAACTCTTGTCATCCAATTTGTAGGAACATTTTGTGCCAATAGCACGAACTGACAGGAAATTTAGCCTCAAAAGTGGAATTACAGCTGTGTTCGTGTTCTGACCTCTGACCCGTTTCACGGCACCTTTATATTCCGTTCTCCCCTCACCGTTTACCACACGGTCGTCCTTTCGATGTCTTCAGGGAGCGGAGTGTTTGCCTGAATCCCGCCATTAATAATTCATTGTTTTCAGCAGATGCAGTGAATACTGATTCCTTCATACTGCAAGGCACCATTATTAAGTTGATTGCAGCACCTGAGGTCATTAACTTCATCCCGGGTGATGTGCCTGCGAATTTAAATGACCGCCAAAGACCGCTGACACCAAGGTGACGTTTCAACCTGTTAGCTGGTCCATCGGAACCTCTGCCGGCCAGATGAGGTTACGCCGCGCGTTTTTTCCGTTTATTATTCGTTTTGCTCTTTTGCTCTTTCAAAAACATGAATTATGGCTTTCTCCCCACAAAACAGAAAATATTCACAAAGTGCATTCGCGATGGCCCCGTTTTCCCACAAGCTGCCATGGCAACAGTGAACGTTGAAATTATAATGTGAAATCCCGGCGCAATATAAATGAAATCAAATATTCCCAAACGGCCCGTGTGTCTGGGGCGAAACAGTAACACTATTATAAGATGTTGCTAACTGTAAGTCACCCGAAATCTGAAGCTTTTTGCAGGTTAAATACTGCCGGTACAATAACCTCAGTGGCGATTTATATCCCTCCAGCTGTGAACGCGTCCCCTGAGGAATAAAAAGTCAGACAGCAGGTGCTACATGCTGCCTAACTTTAGGAAGGTCACGGAAACAGCTTGAGTGTGGTTTAAAAATATGTTAACAGACTGATCTTTAAAGATGATGCATTTCCTGTCCATTAGCCAATTCTTTCACAAATGTATTATGTTGTCTAGATTTCATAAATGCAGCTTCCTGTGCTGACAGGAGAAACAGGAAGTTATATATATCTTGTGAACAGGTGATTCCAGTATAAGACGGAGCTGCAGATGTGCGCAGCCCCTAACACACTGGACACGGCTCACACATGGCTGATCTCAGTTTGGCCCAATCGGCTGTCGGGTTTCGAACCCCTGCATCGCCGCGGGTCATTACGTGATCTGCAGAGGAAAAATGTCTCGGCTTGTCCCAGGGTGATGCAATTGGATCAGCAATTTCTGCCCACAATTGTCCCATAACACGGACTTAAGTTAATTTCCTGTGGGAAAAATACTCAAACGAAAAAAAAAACAATAAATAATAAAAAAAGAGCAGCTCCACTAAACGCATGAGCCAGCACAGTTCAGTTATGTTACAGTAAGTGTTATCACAGAAAAAGTCTCAAATTAGCCATTTCAGTTGTTTAATTTACAACCCAACGGCAACACATTCTTGTTCATTGAAACAAACATAACAAAAATTATATGACATGACAGACATCAGACGGTTTCTGTTTACTGGTCTTTCAAGGGCCATCAGATAAAGAGTCTTCACAATCTCTGGATCTTCTGAAGTTTTAAAGCCAAGACAACTGAAGGTCTACAGAAAAAGATGCTAAACCTGCCTGCCGTGCTGGGAGAACTCTTAAAAAACTCGTCTCCTCGTGGAAAAAAATTGCTTCGCATGCTGGAAAGAAAAAATGACCTCCCCAAAGAGCCAAAGTGGAGATTGATAACGAGATTTGAAACAGAGATGGAGAAATGATCTGAAACTCAAGAAATCCCTCGGCCTCCTCAAGATCTGAACATTATTCCTGCTCACACCTCGCTCTAATAAAATAATACCTCTCGTTTTATTCATGAAGACAGTCTGGCTGACCCAGATATTTTTCTGGATGTCTGTGCCTTAAGGGGACGGTCATGGTCGGGCTCATACAGAACCAAATCACTGTCCGAGATGCAAAAGGCACGACGGTTCTGAAAAATCGCTGTCAAAAACATAACAAACACAGTGAAATTTAGCAAGACCTTTAGCCCCAGACACTGAAACTAATTATCCTCAAGGAACTGAATTAAAGGGCCGTTCACAGTATCAGTGTAGCAACAATGAACACTTCTTCTTGTGGGGCATGTGCAGATGGTCATAGATAAGAAGATTTGTTACTTTAACCTGCAATTCGTAACGTTCACACCTCTATCATCATCTCTGTCTGAAATATAAACTGCAGGTTATTCAACAGAACTTTTTTATCATGTATGTTGAAGTCATATTAAAGCCAAACGGACATTTCCCAGAATTTAATTTCCCAGTTCAAATTTTAAACTTTCAAATGATAAAATTATTTTACAAATGATTATAAACGCATCATTGTAAATTGGGGTAAGGTTAGCAGATCGTATTAAACCCTGATCTGTCATGTACTTGCTCAATTTGGAACCAAATAAGTTACGGATTATAGTTTTAAGCAATAAACGAAACCCTTTAAATTTCTCTACTGAAAAACAGCCAGGTTCCAGTTTCCTGCCCCTGTCCTCTCTCAGCTGTAGGCTGTCAGCAGCAGCAGCATCTGGGCACCTTATCTTGCTGCAGAACGTGCTCGACTGTACCGTCTTTATTGGCAGGATGATGGAGAGAGGACCTGCCTCCCAAGATAAACAACTCCTCTGCAGTCTGTGATGCTCTTCTGGCTCTCAGTTTGCTGCTGGCATCCAACAGGCTGCTTCCATAGTGATTAGCAGCCTGTGCAGCACTGGGACGGGCCGGCCACCCTCATTCATAAACACTGACAGAGTGAGTGGGCGGAGACTGCAGTGCATATGAAGATACTACAGAGATTTGAGGATTTCACACTCTTGCTTCTTGATCTAGTGGACTGCTGATCTGTACTTTTGGGTGTTGGTGGGGATTCCTAATTGACTACAGTATTCAACTGTATCAGGAGGCGGTTCTTGTGTCATCACTGTCTTCTGTACTATTGGTCATTGGGCCACTGCTGATTGGCATAAATCTAGACTCTAGATTTGTATCTAGACTCTAGATAAATCTAGGCACCTCTGTTGCACTGCCAATGGCTGCCCTCACTCATGTTCCCTAAATCCACCAGCGTACATTGATGATGAGTGATTTCCTACCTGATGCTGCCAATTCTTTTCAGTGTTACCGTTTTTGGCTACAGTTGTAAATATTTCAGCCTATCCACAGTCTTGCCAGCAGTTGACGCGATAATTCAGTATTTATGGTAAATTTTTGCAAATAAAGACAAATCTGAAAAATAATGCTAACGGTGAGATACACAGAGGCATTTTTAAGGGTAAATTTAACTTGCCAAACCCAGATTTGCCCCCTTCTCATACAGCAGTAGTTCTATTTAAACACACATTCATGTCTGGCTCCCTTCTGCTATATAACACTCACTAGTCAACATCCAGTTAATTCCA